>APFE030640195.1:159419-250566 GCA_000404065.3 Pinus taeda
TTCAATGTTAGTATACTTATTTGTACTGCATAGTGATTCATTTTGATGGTTAGGTTTTAGTAAATTAAAAAACATTTTGAAAATTCACTAACAAAAAGTCATCATTATAGTGCATTAATTATACAGTATTAGATTAAAATGATATTTTTCAAATTCACCCATTAAAAATGGTTATAGTGTATTAATTATAATTTTATAAAGATAATATCAAATCTAAATACAAATGTTCGTTATATTATCTATACAAATGTTCGTTATATTATCTTTTTAATACTATTTATTGTTTGAAATTATTTCAAACCTATAATGTTAAAAAAATATACTAATCAAATTGATATTCAATTGTTGTATAGATAATTACCTCACTTGCATGTAAAACCTCAAAATGACTGATGAACATGGTGAATGGTGAACATCGTGTTCCATTGTAGTTGAATGGATCGATTTTCCTAGATGACCACAAACCTAATTCTAAACCCAGCTCAATCTTGATTTTTTGTTTAAGAAATATGAGTTCACAACAAGGTTTGAATTTCAAAATTTTGTTTGTTCTTGAATACAACACTCCATGGTGAACCCCAAGTTCCTCGTTGTTCCTTGATAGTGTTTCGATTGTTCATGTAATTATCAATGACCATGTATTAAGCTCCTTGACAATGCAATTGTCAATTTTTGTAATTTTTGCTTAATATTGGTCAATTTTCTCGTAATGAAGCTTGAGTATATGAGCATATCATCTCTTCCCTTCAGTCCAAAGAGGATTTAGGTAGGGGAACTTGATACGTTTAATTAATTTTAGATCCCACTCATTGTCAAGGCATAATAACATAGATTGTGGTTTCTTTATAATTTGAAAGTTTTTATTCAGAAAATATTGAACAATTTGTAGGATGGGCCTTTTCTTTTTTTAGAGATATTATATTTTGTCATTGGAAATTATTGCTGAAATTATTTCGATTACTCATGCTTCACCTTAGGACTTTGGTAAAATGAACTCCCTTATCTCCATTGTTGTAGTACTCACTGGTAAAGAAAACTACCAAACAAGGTCTAGAAAGATCAGGCATACCCTTATCATTAATGACTTATGGAAAGACATCTATGAAGAAGAAGGTGGCAATGCACCTGCCAAACCTACTTCAGATAAATAGATAGTTATCTAGGAGAGTAAAGAAAACAAAGATTAAGCCCTAATTATTGCTTTTCTAATTAAAGAGGTCATTCTTGATATTATTCCAATTACAAATTCTTATGATGTGTTGAAGAATTTGAAATACTTATATGACTATTGTAGCGGTTGCATTCACCCTCCAAAATTTTTCCTTAGCTTCATTTTGAAGCCTCTCTACAAACTATCTCTAGCATCATGTTTTGTACTGTTAAGTACATAGGCTTTAGCTGAGTTTCAGTGGCCTGTCAAGCCGTGCATGTCAACTTGTTTGTCTCCCATCCATAGGCTTTCATTCCAGACTTAGGCCTTTTTCTCACTGAGATGCTCCCCCTGAAAAATTGTGCAATTTTGGAGGGGAACCAGCCTTCCCTCTAGAAATTGCACAATCCTGTTGTGCTCCATAATTGTGCAATCCAACGAGGCAACGCTCTCGCAAGAAATTGTGCAATCCATCCCAACACTAGGCCTTAGCTCAAAAATTATGGAATTGTGGGAGGAAATGACCTATTGGCCCCAAAAATTGTGCAATTCCTAAGGGACAGCTAGCCTTGCTCAACCTAGAAACTGCGTAAATTTCAGCTCCAGGCTTGCAGATTGTTGCATGTGCTTTCAGGTTGACCAGTCCCCTACAGGACTTAGTAATCCTCATTTTCATGCATGGGATTCTTTTCCCGAAAGAAGAAAAATCAAGAAACATCCCTACAATTAGGGATCTATTTTTAGTAGTTGGAGGTTACATGCAAAGATCATTTTAGAAACCTCCCTCCAAGTGTTTATTTCCCTAGATTTATGGCATGTGTGTCATAACCTCAATCTTATCAGACCTCATTCATTAGACACTGCAGAGCTCATTCCTCACATCGATCGTGTAGCTTTGACATCCCACATAACATACAGGAGTCTTCAGCACATTCAGCTTAGCTTTTGTTAGGTAAGTCTTATTTTCATGTATTTTGCTACTTTTCTAGTGCTTTTTATATTTCAGATTGTGTGAGTGTTTTTTGCTTGGTTTCAAAGAATTTTTTCTCTTGTTTTGATGTATGTTGACTTGTAGAAGAAATGTTTCAGCTTTCCTTTGCATCTCACTGCTATCACATGCATGACATTGTTTATGCACAGCAGGTTGTCGTTGCGGCAACTCGCTTCACACACATGCTCACTTTCCTATTTTCTAAAACTTGGGCTCATTCTTTGCATGCATGATCATTCACTCTTGCTTACACTCAGTCTTTACATGCATTTAAACCTTCTCATGTTTTCAGTCGCCCGTCAGTGTCTCTGGGCTACCTTTGCCCGAACCTTGACTTGCCCACCTAGCAATATGCATCCTTGAGAATGAAGGATTTTCTTTCTTTCTAGAAAATGCACAAAATTGGCTAGAACTTACCCCCAGGCTTGCTTTGTGCAATTCTGGGAAGCAGTGCCTAGCTAGCCCTAGAAACTTGCAATGTAGTTTGTTAGGTTTGGATGCCCTTACTAACTGAAACTACACATTGCATAGTTTTAGTCCTCAATAAGCTAGGTTGCACTATGCATTGCACAGTTCCATCATTCATTTAGCCTCCTAACAACCAAAACTGTGCCTTGCGTAGTTTTGGCAGCCAGTCTCCCAACCTCTAGGCAAAAATTGCGCAATCTTCATAGTCAATTACATAGGTATGTTGAATGACTCCCCTCCAATTTGTTTTGGTTTCAACTAAAGAAATGTCTGCCATGAGTGTTGTTATGTCTCCATGTATCACAGTTGTTTGTCTGCCTCTCAGTTGTAAAAGAACAATGGCCCCCAAGAGTTCAGAGACAAAGGGCACCATTTAGAGTGCAACTAGGGATGTAGTTGAACAAGTTTCTATGAGCTTGCTTATCTATGAAGAAACCAAATTGTTCATAGACAAGGATATTAAGATGAAATGGCAGCAACAGAGGGTAGCATATCTACGCACGACAAAGGCAAGAGGAAGGTTGCTGACAATAGAAAGGCAAAGCAAAGCTGCAAGCTCAAAGTAGATCCACTCATGAGGAAAGCAGCTTTGGGGATTGAGGTGACAACATGATAGGAGGATCGCGCAAGGGCAAAGAGAGAAACAGAATATGGAGGAAGTAGAAAAGTAGTTGGAAGAGTTGAAATGACAACTCAGGGAAGAATAGGAGCTGTGCAGAACAGAGAAGGAAGCGTAACAAGAATAAGTACAACAGGAGATGCAACATGCACAGATTGATGAAATTGCACCGATATAAGTTATAGACCCATCCTAGTAGCTGGTATAGAGAAGACGAGGTGAGTGGTGTTGTCGATCACATTCATGGATGTTTAGGAGCATCTCGTTGTGTGCACACATGCGATCCCATCCATTGGCACACTCACCGACATGAAGACAAAGAACCAAATCTCACTGGAACTAGACATGTACTTCGATGAGTTGACGCGCATAGCGACCAACACATACTTGGAGTTCATCGCAGATAGTATGCATAAGTTTGTTGTTGGTCTGGCTGCATTGAAGACTATGATGCGCACGTTATCAGACGAGTTGGATCGAGGAGCCAAATCAATCTACCCAGATGCAACGGAGGCATGAGGTCACTTTCAGTAGGATGTCACCATTGAGTATGCAGGCACCATCATGGACTACCAAGCTTGGCATCAGTTTGCAACCATCGACCATTGCAACGATGTCCAAGAGTTGGTCTTTCCATAGCTGTCTAAGTCTTAGTGTTGTCTTGCATGGCTTACTCAAGCCTATTTTGTCTCACGTGCGTACACGCATAGATTTTAATGTAACATCTTGTAAAAGTGAAAGACCAAGTGTTGATGGTCGAATGTAACAGTCATGTAGTAGTTGAAGAGTCATGAGGGTAGGTGAAGAGTAAAAAAGGGGAATGTCAAGGGTCACCCCACCCTTTGCTATTTATAGATCCTCATACCTCATGGTACAGGCATTTGGGAGCCAAGATTCCAATAGGTGTATCATAGAGAAAGCTTGGATTGTATTGTAACAAGCCTTGGCTTCTCCACAATGCAAAGCTCATATATCTCTTTGGAGAAGCAGACGATAGTGGTTGTAACTGTCCATTGTCAGGACTAGTAGTTTGACATGGTTGCATGTATGATTGGAACTTTCACTTTCTTAATATAACAGAGACAACACATTTCAAGCATATGTTGTTATTGTATTTCAGTTGTCTTGGTTACACTAACAATATATGTAGATGTTTTCTTATGCATGTATGTGTAGACAATTTCTATATATATATGTATGAATCATGTTGAGATGTGTTGTTGGTTTAACCATCACTTTGGATCATTGGTTCATTTTGCTTCCATATTTTGATGTATCTTTGTTGTTGTGTTCCCTTCCAAGCTCCATGTTTCCATAGGTTTCCAAGGGGTGCACTTATTCCACTTTTCGTGTGTTGTAACCCTTCATGCACCTTCCTTGGCTTGTTGCACTGGTCACACCCATGCTACCAACAAGGCCATCCTTCTTGCCTCTATGCACATCCACGGTCAAGGCAATATCATACAACCCACTATTGGTACTCCTACACCAAATGGTATGAGCTCGAGTTGGGACTTCTTATCGGGGATATCTCGTGACATGTTGGCGGGTCTAGCATCATCAACATTTTGGCACTAGAACGAGGGCTAGTTGACAAGATGAGTCTTCACTATATATCTCGAATCTCTGCATATTTATCATGACTAACTACAAAGTTTCTCTTCTGGAGTGTATGTCTTATGGAAACAACTTTGAAATCTCGGAGGAGATCTGGGATAACTTGTTGGATAAAACATATGATGGTGGAGCCTATGTAGCCTTGGTTAGGCACGTGGTCGACATTGTAGGCTCATGTGAAAGACATGAAATCTTTGAAGATGACATGACCTGTGCACTACTTGCATACACACTTCGAGGGCACCCAATGCATTGGTGTGCCATGCTACCCGAAAAATCTATTCATTCTCTTTCTCATATGGTCACAGAGATAGACCGTGCTTTCAATCATTTTGACCATAAAGCACTCAACGAAGAAATTATGAAACTATGGAAAGCACCTGATGAATATGTTGAACAAGTTTACATGTTTTTTCATAATATTGCATACTGATTTCCCAAAGATGAACCGATTGTGAATTTGTCGATGCAAGATTTGAGTATCTTCTTTACATATCCGAAATTCCGTAATTCTTGAAATTGTTTGAATCCCGCTCAGCATACTTCAGTGATGAAGCTACGCAATCACAAGCAAGTGTTGGCCTAGAGGGTCCTAACCCAGGTTCAGAGTTAATTGCACCAAAAAGATCCCTACACTACTGGCCCTTTTGGCATCAATCCGTTGTGCACAGATTGAAGTCTCACCCGAAGCAGTATGGGGGGATGTTGGAACCAAGTTTCCGCACCTAAAGATCAGTGTGATGTCTTCTTGGGACCTAGAATTACCTCTGTGCAGATCGATAAGAATTTATGGTTTATCACTGGCTTTAGACCTTCGCAAAGGTCTATCACTGGCTTTTGCGGACCCTAAACAGGTATATTACCTACTTACATGCATATTATATTTCCTTTAGATTGGTATTTACTCAGATCTACCCAAGTGTTCGATAACTTTAACAGAAAGTGTTAAGATCTCCACGTAAACTTTGCCTTAATTGCGTTTACATAAAAATACAGATTAGGTAAAATCGCGCATCAATACAATGTTATTTCATAAAGGCATCATTCATCGCAGCATATATCGCAATCATATATAACATAAGTAAATGGATAAAACATGGGAATTTTCGTAATAATCTTCTTTATTGATCTCCAACATAAGTTTACAGACTGAATACCTTCATGCGCACTCTGCTCCAGGGGTCTGCGCACTCAGTTGTAGACACTACTTTAGGCCTCTGCGCACTCAGCTGCAGAGCCTCTTCCTCTAAGACTTATACTTCTACGCTAAACTCCTTTCGTTGTATCCATAGACAACTTCTTTCCTTTTTGTCCCTTAGACTCTCAAAGTCGCACCTATTTATACAATCCCATGGTTCGTGTACCATGGGTAGTTCTCAAAGACTGACTCAAGTTTACATAAAAGAGGGTAAAAAACCATTTTTGACTATAATCTAGCTACGCGCTCCATGACCACAACTTGTGCAGAATTTACATCTTTTTACATCAAAACTTGGGCTTTTACCCCAGAACTGACCCAAGGGACCCCATCCCAATGAGCCCCCAACACAAAGGTCGTGACTCATCCTCAAGTCACTCAACTAGCACATAGATATTGCTACAAAGATCCCCCAGCTCCACCTGTACTACTGCTACTTCGGCTGTGCTCTGGGTGGTTGCCTACGTCACTTATTCAACAAGTTTCTTTGTCATTGGTCCTTCAGTGACTCACTTGATATTCTACTGTGTAAGTGGCAAGTTCATCATCTTTTCCTATATGTTGGTGGAGACTTTGTAGGCTTCTTCCAACCAAGGATCCAACTGTGCCTTCAAAACTGCTTCCCTTTTATGCGGTGCTTCCACCTGTGCAAGAAGTTGTTTTCCCTCATGCATCTTAACGAAGCACTGCATTGTAGGCATTATGCGCATTGTCGCCCTTACTTCATCATACAACTGCTAAAGCTTGTGCAGTTCTATTTTTAGTCTTTGTAGGTTTGGATCTTCCTGTAGTGTTGTCACCAGTTCCATGGCCTGCTCACACAAGGTTGTGCAATCCACAACCACAGTATCCACAATTTCTAGCTCGTCCTTGACAACAGCATCACGTTGTTTCCTAACTTCTAGTAGAGTTGAAGGTTGGGACTTAAGTTCCAACTCCGTGATTTTCATATTTATTTCAATCTAAACTCTGGCCACCTCTACCTTGGCATCATGGACGCCCTCAGATAATTTTCAGGTCTTGGCTTCTAGCGGAGCCTCGTCAAGTATGTGCAACTCTGGCATTTTCCTTCATGCCTCTACAACCACGATTGCCAGCTGGGTGCTCTATGCCTAAATCGTGTCCCTTGAATTTAGGGCCTCCATCTTCTCAGCAAACATTTGTTAATTTTTCACCCTATATTTGCTTATTAAGCTGCTCTCGTACTCGTAATTCTGTTGTTCTACCTATATGTAGCGCATGAAGATATTTGTTAGGGAGTGTGTTAGGACTCCATATTGTCTACTTTTGACCTCATATTTTGTTATGATATTACTGTTTTTAGCCCATAAGTAGAAACCCTTGATAACATTTTGATCTCATCATTCCAAGGTAGGAAGTAACTCTCCTCATATGCTATATGTTTAATTATTCAACACATATTCATGTTATCTTTACAATTAATCTTTGGAAATTGGCTAAGTCGCTGACAATTGATTGGAACTGTTCAAAGTACACAGAATTGTAATTCACAGTTGCTGCAACACCAGAAACAGCAACTGTGCAGTTGCTGCAACACCAGAAACAACAACTGAATAAAGCAGGAAAAGTCTTAATTTGCAAAGGATGAAATAGTAATTGTCGAGCTGGGCAGTAACCGTCTGAAGCTGGCAAAACTATACTTGGCCGATGACGATATAACACGATCAGTCAAACTTAGTCGCAGGAAGAGCATGAAGAGCTTTAAGGAACAATTGAGATTTACCAAATCAACAACAACAACAGAACAGCCAAGGATAGCACAAGGACCCCGACGAGATAGACGAAGACTACCAGTTTTGCAACAGCGGAAGGATCCAATTAAACAAAGGATGACAAAGATATGCATTGTTGTAACAGTATGCTGTAACAGGAATTAATTTCCTATTTTTTTACAGAAGGATCAAACTGAATGAATAATGACAATCTATTGTAATAGTTGTCTCCTCTATAAAGAGGAGACATCTACAGTTGAGAGCTGAAAAGTTATGACGGAAGTATTGTAGTGCAGAGCGGTCTGAACTTCTATTGTAATTAGACTTTTTGGCAGATGAATAAAGCATTGTTCTGAGCATTTTAACTTAGCATCTTTGTTCAGGGGAATCTTGTGAGAGGGACAGGGCCCACCTTCTTCACAAGATTCACCCATTTTTTTCCTGTTAAGTGTGTGCGTGATTTCTGTACATTTTTAGCCTTGCTTCTGATATTTCCTTTTTGCTGATACTCTGTTTCCTTGATCGATTGGCGCTGTGAGAAGTGTGTCACCGGTGATTAGGATTTTTCAGTGTGTATTGGCAACTGGTCACAGAGGCAGGTGTTACAAATGGCCATTATTTCTTTCTGTAGATTTTTTATCATTAATTAATTTCCTTTCATCTCTGCAATAATTTATAAATGCTGTAACACAGAGTAAGGGTTTGATAGGAAGTAGATCTGTTTATACTACAACCTTTAATTCTTTTAGAATTAAGTGCATATAGTACGAGGTCACCTTTGAAACAAAAGGACTTTCCTGGGTTGAAAATTTAATGTGGTACTCGACTATTTAATCAATAAACAATTTGAGCAGCTAACATTTTGGCGCCGTTGCCGGGGAAGGCGACTAAAATATTTTAAAGGCATTAATGATTTTCCTTTAGAATAACAGGTGCATGAGAGGACACAGGAAGACTAACTTCACAGGTGGTAAGGGCACAGGAGGAGGAAGAAAAACTTTCATTGACGAGATCATTTCAAAGGCAGAGACATCCTAGAGAGAAAGTTCCCGAAGACCTCAGATTCAGTATTCCTCCCAAACATATCATCAGATGGAGGAAGTACTAGGACCTGAAATGAAGCTGGAAACACGAGAGCACGTTGAGGAACCAGTAGAAGAACCTGAAGAAACAGAAGATACTGAAGACAGAGCAAGTGATTCAGGGAAAAGAACAATGGAGGATAACAGAGCAGAAGGAAGGGGGGAAAATTCACTCTCCACCCTAGAGTTTCCTATAGGGGATCTCCCAAGAGGAGCAATCCCTATGAAGAACATTTCACCTGTAACATTCCCTAACTTTCATGGGTTATCCTCTGAAGATCCTGATGAGTTCCTCTTTGAATTTGATATACTATGTAGGAGTTATGATTATGTAACTCCTGCTCAGAAGTTAAAACCGTTTCCAACAACACTGAAAGGGAACACGTTAAGATGGTTTATGAGCTTAGGGGCTCAGGTAATCACTACGTGGGATCAGATGAAAGAAAGTTTTATGACTAAATATCAAGATTACTGTCAAATAAGAGGAAGGAAGAATTATTTAAAATGGTCCAGAAAGAGGACAAGAATATGGAGGACTTTGTACAGAGACTGCAGTATAATCTACAACGATCAGATCATCCAACTATGAGTAAGGATATTCTTAAGACAATACTGCTAAAAGGAGTACGAGATGACTGCGTGGATATGCTAAATATGCTTGGAAAAGGGGATATCTCCAAAGAACCATTTGAAGAGATTATCAACCTTTGTATGAGGTGTTCAAGAGGAGCAGCAAGCAGATCTAAAAGCAGGGACAGTACATACTCAAGAGTCTAGAAATCAGCAAGTGGAGGAGCAACACAAGCCGAAATAGGTAATTTGCTTGAAGAATTTAAAACTGAAATGTTAAGCTCTTTTGCTTCGCAAATTGATGCTCTGCAAGTTAAAAAGAAACAGGTAGAAGCAGAAGCTGCTCTGGCTATTTTTTGCTCCAAATGCAGAGGGAAGCACCCACTAAGGGAATGCCCACTGGATAAGGTACCAATTTGTACCATTTTTGAAAAGGATCATGAGACTCATCAATGCCCTTCTTTTCCAGGAATAAAGGCAGCACTGCAATCAACCGAAGAAGAAGCTGAAGCAGTGTACCTGATGACACAGAGGAGGAAATGGCCACAAAGACAAGGTATGAATTCTAACACATCATTTAGTCATTGGAATAATCACTCTCCTTTTCAAACAAATTACCCACCCATGAATCAAATGCAATACCCACCCTTTAATCCAATGCAATTTCCACCTATGCAGCAACCAAACCCTCCTTTTACCGACCCTACTATGTGGAATCCTTGGACTCTTCAGCAACCTTATTTCAATCAATGGAACCCAAACTAGACAGCCCAACAGATTCCATTTCCTAAACACCAACAATCTCTTTCCTTACCATCTAATGCTCCGCAGAATAACTAGTCAATCAGACCCGAACTGCCTGTGCAACCTAACCCCAACCCAAACAATAATAAAGCTCTGCAGGTAATTGATATTCAAAGTCAACCTGTCTCCCCTATGCAATGTAATGACATCCATTTACGTTCTGGGAGGATAGTTGAACCCATCATTGATGACATTACTGACTCTGAAAAAGAGGAAACTAGAAAGGAAAAGTCATCTAACAACAATGCTGAAAAGGTTGAATCATCTTCTAACAAGACTGCCCAAATAGCAGAGCCACCCTTTCCTGAACGATTGGCTCTTACTAAAACATTTGAGCCACCTGCTTTTAACCTTTTAGGAGAACTGCAGAATTTATATGTCAAAATTCCGTTATTGCAAGCACTAAGAGATGTTCCTATTTATGCTAGAACTGTAAGGGATATCTGTATTAAAAAGACTAGAAGAAAAGCTAAGGAACCCCTCATAGTTCATGTGATGGGAGAACTTACTGCTTTGATGACAGAAAAAGACCCCCCTGTGAAATATGGTGACCCTGGTCACCCTACAGTAACATTTCAGGTTGGTAAAACCTTTGTCTCTAAAGTTCTAGTAGATCTAGGTGCTGAAATAAACATTATGACACTCGAAACAACACAATTACTGCAGTTGAAACATTTAATTAGGGAGACTCCAACCATCCTAGAGTTGGCTGACCGCTCTACAATTAAACCCGAAGGAGTCATTGAAGACCTGGTAATTTCCGTAGAATCTTGGAATTACCCAGCCGACTTTGTTGTGTTACAAACTAAAACAAAGTTGGGGGGTCAGCCACTGATTCTAGGAAGACCTTGGCTAGCTATAGCAGATGCTTTCATCAGTTGTAGATCTGGATCAATGACAATATCTAATGGGCAGGAAACCAAACAGCTGACTCTTTATCCTCATGCCACAGCCATGATTAATAACGACAATTCAGTATGGTTAGATTATGAGGATGAGGAAACCCAACCTATTTTAACTGTCGGACAAGATTTAACTTTCAAAGACTCAACCGAAGATGAATTAATTAGCAACTTTATTTCTGAACCTTCTTCGGTCAGTCCGTGAATACACAATCACTTCACTGCAATCTTGGAATCTGAATCCCAGCACAACCTTGAAACTAAAAATCTACCTCAGACATTAGCTGACAGCCCCTCCAAAAGTATAACAGTAGAAATCGAGCCAGGTAAAATGTTAAATATAAATCCTAATCTAACAGATGATAAAAAACAACAGTTAATGAAGCTACTCCGTGAAAATAAAGAGGCATTCGCATGGGATTATACAGATATGAAGGGGATTTTCCCTGAACTACGCACCCACCACATTTATATTAAAGAAGGATCCCGCCCAGTGTGTCAACCCCAATGACGAATGAATCCAAATTTAAGGGAAATAGTAAAAGAAGAACTTCGAAAATTGTTGAATGCAGGATTTATATACACCATATCTGATAGTGAATGGGTTTCTCCACTAGTAATTGTACCTAAGAAAAATGGGAAATGGCGAGTATGTGTGGACTATAGAGCACTAAATAAGGCCACCCAGAAAGACCATTTCCCTTTACATTCGTTGATCAGGTATTAGATATCTTGGCAGGTAAGAAATTCTTTTCCTTTTTGGATGGACTTAGCGGATATAATCAGATAAAGATTGCACCCCAGGATCAGGACAAAACCACTTTTACTAGCCCTTGGGGGACCTTTGCCTATAGGGTTCTTCCATTTTGGCTATGTAATGCCCCAGCAACATTTCAAAGAGCGGTGATAGGGATATTTTCTGATATGATAAAAGATTCCTTAGAAATATTCACAGACGACTTTACTCCTTATGGCACAACCTTTGAGGATGCTCTACAGAACCTTGAAAAAGTACTTAAGCGATGTATAGAAGCACACCTTGCTTTAAGTACTGAAAAATGTCATATGATGATGAATGAAGGTATTGTATTGGGTCACTTCATCTCATTCTTAGGAATTCAAGTCGATCCAGCTAAAATATAGGTAATTTTGACCCTCCCTATCCCCAAAACCCAAACTGATGTGAGAATTTTCTTAGGACATGCCGGGTATTATAGAAGATTTATCAAGAACTTTTCTAATATAGCTTCTCCTCTGTTTGTGTTACTAATGAAAAATGCTGAATTTAAGTGGACTGATGATTGTGAAAAAGCATTCGATGAACTTAAACATCAGTTGTCTACAACTCTCATTTTGAGAGGACCTGATTGGGCACTCCCCTTTCATATATCCTCTGATGCCTCAGACACTGCCATTGGAGCTGTCCTGGGACAGGAAGAAAACAGTCTTCCCTATGCCATTTATTTTATTAGCAAAAACATGACTCCCATAGAACTTAATTATATACAGTTACTGAGAAAGAATTCCTAGCAGTTATTTATGCTATCAATAAATTTCGGCATTACATTACTGGTTATACTACTTTTGTGCATACTGACCACTCTGCCATTAAATACTTAATGAACAAATCAGTTACAAATGCTCGAGTTACCAGATGGTTACTGTTATTACAAGAATTTGATATCACAATTGTAGATCGACCAAGAAAAGAAAATGTAGTTGTTGATTTCCTTTCTCGGTTAAAAACTAATGAAAATATTCCAATAGATGATTCTTATCCTGATGAGTATTTATTTGCAGTATCTGCTCACTCACCTTAGTATGCAGACATTGCCAACTACTTAGTTGCAGGAAAATTACCATCACACCTATCGCATAGAGAAAAAAGGAAAATTATTCAGCAGAGTGCTAGGTACAGCTGGATAAGCGGCTGTCTATTTCACACAGGACTCGATCAGGAGATCCGGAGATGCATTGGCAAAGATCAAATTTATGATGTATTGAAAGCCTGACACGATGGCCCTTGTGGAGGACATTTCGCAGAAAAAAGAACAACACCCAAGGTTCTTAGGATGGGATACTACTGGCCCTCAATCTTCAAAGATGCAAAGAAATATGTCAGGGCCTGTGATAGTTGTCAAAGAATGGGCCAGCCTAATCACAGGAATGAAATGCCACTCAATCCCCAGGTAATTCTTGAACCATTTGAAAGATGGGCACTAGATTTTATAGGTCCCATTAATCCTTCGTCCAATCAAAGAGTTTACATACTGGTATGCACGGATTACATGACTAAGTGGGTAGAAGCTAAGGCACTCATCAAAGCTAATGAAGAATCAGTATTAACATTTTTATTTGAAGAAATCTTCGTTAGGTTTGGACTGCCTAGGGAACTAGTCACTGATGGAGGAACTCCTTTTAACTCTCATGGCTTCAAAGGCACATTGTAAAAATACCATATTAAGCATAAAATGACCACACCATATCACCCCCAGTCAAATGGGCAGGTGGAAAGTACCAACAAAGTCATAGAAGCTATTTTGACAAAAACAATAAAGGAAAATAGGAGGGACTGGTTTCAAAAGTTGACTAAAGCACTATGGGCGTATATAACCACTTGGAGGAATACCACGGGCTTTTCACCCTATGAATTAGTTTTTGGTAAAAATGTTGTTTTCCCTCTAGAGTTTGAAATCAAAATTTTAAGAACTTCTTTAGCTGTTAACCTTGATTTGACTGATGCACAGACAGCAAGGTTGCAGCAGCTTCAGGAACTAGACGAGAAAAGATTGGATGCCATACATCAAACAACCATGATCCAGCAACAAAGAACCAGATGGCATGACAAAACTATTAAGCAACAGTAGTTCCAAAAAGGTAACTGGGCTTTACTGTATGACTCCCGTTTCGAGAATTTCCAAGGTAAATTAAGAACAAGGTGGCTAGGACCTTATGAAATAGATGTTGTTTTTCCAAACGGAACAGTCAGACTATTAACGATTGATGATAATAGAACACCGTTATTAGTAAATGGATATCGACTTCGTCTGTATCAACGGCCTATTTCTAAAGAGGATTTCAAAGCTACCGGCATGGCAGACTTACATTATGTTTTTTGGGGGAACCTGCTGCCCCTCAAGGCACTTAAATTTTTGTTTATTTATTTATTTTTAGATTATATTTCTTAACTAATAGTCCCTGCCAAGGGTTGCCATGTTACAATTAATTGTTTTGCAGATCTTACTTTCGGAGGATGGCTAAGAATAAAAATTCTAAAAGAATCTCTTTGCAGCTTGGGAATGTTTTTCGGACCATAAATCAAGTTTTTCATCATTTCCTGTTGCTGCAACATCATTTCCCGTTGCTGCAACACCATTTCCTGTTGCTGCAACACCATTTCCCCGTTGTTGCAACACCATTTCCCGTTGCTACAACACCATTTCCCCGTTGCTGCAACACCACTTCCCGTTGCCGCAATACCACTTCCCGCAGCTGCAGCACGAGCTCATGTTCCGGAAAAATCACCTTTCAATGCTGTAATACCAGTTTGAGTACTTAATAAATTATCATCTTGATGGAACATACTATGCTTCATTAAAGGGACCAGCCATGCACTCTAATAATTACACTTCATCACTACCACTTCCTGTCAGATCGCCTGTATTTTCACGATTGTAAATTGGTTGAAATTATGATTAATCCAGCAAAAGACAAGATAAGACTTTTGGCGTGCGACTAAAGGTAAAAGTAAAGGTACGCATGTTTAAGTGTGAATATTAAATTATAGTTAATGTGGAGATGTGATACGACTGCTGAAATCATTTTACTACCAATCAGATCAGTCAGCCGTAGATTTGGGGGGATTACCTAAATATCGTAATTATTCCATAACACGTCAATCGCCGCCACCCTTACTCCTCGCAGTAATATGTAAAACTCACCTCGTCGTGGCATATCCTCATTTGTAACGGTTTACTCTATTTCAAACTCGGTAACTAGGCTCTACATTGTGTATTTTCGTCAAATCAGCAGCTATGGGAGGAAATCTGATCACATATGAACCAGGCACAACAGCGCTACTGAAACTCTACCCAAGGTTTACCAAATTTTCCTGCAAGTAGGATGGGTAGACTACTTTAGAAGACTCCGAGATTTCAACACACAACAAGTGTTGGAGTTCACATGCAACTTAAGGGAAGGGTTTTCTACGGTCGAGGGAGTACATATCCCAGTAACAGAGGAAGACGTAGCCCAAGTTTTCGGGTTACCGACCAACGGTACACGCTGCTTTAGTAGGAAACATGTGATTCTGAATGTGCAGCAAGGCTTTTTCCTACCAGGCGAGCACGTCGAAGCCAAAGGCAGAGGGGTCGCACTTCAGTCACTGCCTCCACCATGGCCAAAGGTCGCGGAGTTTGTCAAGTAGTACTTAACTTGCGAAGTTCGTTACCAGGTAATTTACCAACACGACTTCGTTTTGTTAAATCATTTGAGGCATCGTCAATTGATAAACATGCCTTATTATCTATTGGGTTGTCTGAAAAATATGTCACGTTATACTGGAAAAGCAAAGCATCCACCCCTTTCCCTGAAACACCACCGTTTAGCCCAACTCTTAATAAATAGAGGCTTTGCTCTAAATCATCCACCCCTCATCATTAATCCTCCCCAGCAAATAGAAGAAGATCCTCAGCAGGAAGAGGAAATTCCCTAACAACCAGAGCAAATACCCCAGGAAATTCCCCAACAATTAGCAGCAGAAACACCCCTGCAGAGAACCCCATCTCCCAATGAAGCTCAACCATCTACCCCCATGCTTCATATTTCTACTGATGACTCTGATGATAACAGCCCCATCATTTTTCTTAAAAGAAAAAAGCAGCAGAAAACTGAAACTCCACCAAAAAGGAGAAGAACCAGGGCTTCGGTCAAAGCAGCTGCTATTCCCGATAGATCCCCCAGTCTGAAGGAAAGTGGCCAAAAAAGAAAAATTACTGATTTTCCTGCCTGCTTACCGAGGCAGCGAACACTGCCGACTGCAGCACTTAAACCCACCAGCCCCGTGATCACCAGTTCTCCACCCACCAGCCCTGTGATCCCCAGTTCTCCACCCATCACCCTAACACCCCGCATTCCAATCATCCCGGAGCAGTCCCTTTCCTCACCCTCTGGGGCTGAGATGCAGAGCGTTGACAATTTTGTGACATCATTTTTTGAGGCAGCTGCTACACAAGAACCAGCTGCCGAAAAAGCTAAAGTAGATACCCAAGGTGATATTGGGCAAGTGGCTGTTACAAAAGAACCAGCCACTGACCCAACAGGTGACACACAAGAACCACCTGTTGGGGATGCAAATGACCAAATGTATGCGGAACAACAATCCCCTCCCCCGTTAGAACCTGCAGATACACAAGCTCTACCTACCATAGCCTCCCTGCAGGAAGAAATTGAGTTTCTAAAATATCAAATTAAGGATTATCAGCAGGAGATAATAATGGTTAAGGAAGCCTATCAGAATGAATATAATCTCCACTTCTTAGCACGGGTAGCGTCTGTAACAGAAAAGAGTCAATACAATGAGTATATGTGCAGTGAGTGTCGTGAGCTGTACACTCAAGCAGGATATAAGATAATCCAGGTTCCAATGACCGAAGCTAATCCACAGCCCTCTAGTACTGGAATCAAAACAGAACAACCTGCTGCTGTAGTCAAAACAGAACAACCCACTGCTGTAATTAAAACAGAACAACCTGCTGCTACACAAGAACCAAAAGGAGTTGCAGGAGAAACGCAACAACTTGCTGTCACACAAGAACCAGCAGGAGTTGCAGGACAAGAAACGAAACAACCTGCTATCACACAAGAACCAACAGGAGAAACAAAAGAACCTACTATTACCCAAGAACCAGCAGGAGTTGCAGGAGCAGAAACAGGACAACCTGCTGTTACGCAAGAACCAACAGGAGAAACAGAACAACCTGCTATTACACAAGAACCAGCAGGAGTTGCAGGAGTAGAAATAGAACAACCTGTTGTTACACAAGAACCAGCAGGCTTTCTAAGAATTGTAAAAGAAGAAACAGAGCAGCCTGCTATCACACAAGAACCAGCAGGTTTTTCAAGAGTTGTGGAGGAAGACATAGAACCATCGCGGGCCACCCAAATTACTACAGAACATAAATCCTTTTCTAATGCCTATGCACAAACTGAACCTCCCTGTTTCAGTGATGAACACACATAGTCCTCTAGTTTTCAACAACTAAAGGACACATGGAGAACATAATACGAGCTTTCACAAGGGAAGGCATTCCAACAACAAAAGTCAACTTGGTTCAGCTATGCATAAAGAAATTGGGATGCACTTGAACAGTCTCGAGCTCAACATAAAGAAAATAAGGAAGTAAAAGTTAGGCTGTCCCGCGCCTTCGATCTGGTTCAGAGGGTACTGGCTACAAGAAAACCCTCTTTCAATTATGCAGTATTCTTGAGAGAACAGTTGGCGTTCTTACAAATAAAAGCAATTAGAGATGGAAGACCATACCAAGTTGATACACCTGATCGATTTATTGAAACATTCACAGAAGCACCACATAATGATCAAAACTTGCTCTGTGAACTCTATCTTCACAATGAGGCCATGCCTAAAGATAGAGCGATGAATATACTCCCTATTGTTGGTGATATCCAAATAAGAGCCTTCATCTCTTTTCTAGCCAATCAATTGACTTCAAAAAATGCCTATATGTCAGCAGAGCATAATGAGCAGAACTGCCTCCTTTGGATTCGAAATGAACCACAGAATGCAGCTACCTTCATTGCACAGCATCGAAAAAATATAAGTAATCCAGAGTTGGTTGATCATATGAGGAAGCTACAAGCAGCGGTCTTGCAGGACTGCCAGCACTATGTAAAAACAAAAGGGGCACTGGCCATCGAAGCAAACAAGTTATTTTGGGAACATTGTCCCAAAGAGAGACAGGAATATCATCCTTACAATCTCCTCGATCTTCAGGTAGCAATTTCACGCATACCTTATTATGTCAAATGTATGGAAAACTATGCTGAGAGGTGGATTGACTACCATTTTCATTTCCCTCTCTTGTGGTTACTTGGTTAGCAATATAAGGCTCATTACAAACTGACCAAAAAGGAGGAGGTAGCAGTATGGCAGCAATTACAGAGTGTCCAGGGATTCAGAAGCAGGTCTGATAAAACCTTCTTTAGCTACTATATCAACAACTTACACTGTTCATCCCAGTACTCTGACTCAGATTCAGAGTAAACGTTGCATGAGGACATGCAACCCTTTCAGTTGGGGGGGATGTTAGGACTCCATATTGTCTACTTTTGACCTCATATTTTGTTATGATATTACCCTTTTTAGCCCATAAGTAGAAACCCTTCATAACATTTTGATCTCATCATTCCAAGGTATGAAGTAACTCTCCTCATTTGCTATATGTTTAATTATTCAACACATATTCATGTTATCTTTACAATTAATCTTTGGAAATTGGCTAAGTCGCTGACAATTGATTGGAACTGTTCAAAGTACACAGAATTGTAATTCACAGTTGTTGCAACACCAGAAACAACAACTGTGCAGTTGCTGCAACACCAGAAACAACAACTGACTAAAGCAGGAAAAGTCTTAATTTGCAAAGGATGAAACAGTAATTGTTGAGCTTGGCAGTAACCATCTGAAGCTGGCAAAACTATACTTGGCTGATGACGATATAGCACGATCAGCGAAACTTAGTCGCAGGAACATCATGAAGAGCTTTAAGGAACAGTTGAGATTTAAGAAATCAACAACAACAGCGGAACAGCCAAGGATAACACAAGGACCCCGAGGAGATAGATGAAGACTACCAGTTTTGCAATAGCGGAAGGATCCAATTAAACAAAGGACGACAAAGATATGCATTGTTGTAACAGTATGCTGTAACAGGAATTAATTTCCTATTTTTTGTACAAAAGGATCAAACTGAATGAATAATGAAAATCTATTGTAATAGGTGTCTCCTCTATAAAGAGGAGACATCTATAGTTGAAAGCTGAAAAGTTATAATAGAATTATTGTAGTGCAGAGCGGTCTGAACCTCTATTGTAATTAGACTTTTTGGCAGATGAATAAAGCATTGTTTTGAGCATTTTAACTTAGCATCTGTGTTCAGGGGAATCTTGTGAGAGGGACAGGGCCCACCTTCTTCACAAGATTCACCCATTTCTTTCCTGTAAAGTGTGTTTGTTATTTCTGTACATTTTTAGCCTTTCTTCTGATATTTCCTTTTTGTGAATACTCTCTTTCCTTGATCTATTGGCGTCGTGAGAAGTGTGTCACCGGTGATTATGATTTTCAGTGTGTATTGGCAACTGGTCACAGAGGCAGGTGCTAAACATCCTTATTCTGAGGACAGGGTCCTGGTCCTCTGTTACAAACGGCCATTATTTCTTTCTGCAGATTTGTTATCATTAATTAATTTCCTTTCATCTCTACAATAGTTTATAACTACTGTAACACAGAGTAAGGGTTTGATAGGAAGTAGATCTGTTTATACTACAGCCTTTAATGCTTTTAGAATTAAGTGCATATAGTACGAGGTCACCTTCGAAACAAAAGGACTTTCCTGGGTTGACAATTTAATGTGGTACTCAAGTGTTTAATCAATAAACAATTCGAGCAGCCAACAGAGTGCAACTATGATGAGACTGATGCTCTTCAAAGTGCTAACAATGATCTTATCATCGACCGTCTCCACACTCAGGGATTATTCGGGTACCATGAATCTCTTAAGATCCAATCTCTACAACTTGTCTCATCCTCGATGCCAAGCGCATCTATGAGGCTATCACCTATCCTACACCCACCTCTGTCCTACTAGTTTGGATCCGTAGTTCAAGTAGATCCTTCTGAAAAAGTCCCAACAACTGCATATACTATTGCTCGAATTTTTGCAACAGTTCAGAGGTAGTGTCGTGCATGTTGTCTATGATCTCATCAAGATCACCCTTTGTTAGCATAATGGGATCCAGCGGTGGCTTGGTCACCTTCGTTTTATTTTTGGATCTTTCCTGCTATTGTTCTGTATACCTCTTTATCCAGAATTGAAGGTTATCCCGCTCATCACCTCCACCGCCCTTCGATCACTTCTCTTCTTCCCTGGTTTGGGGCGAAGGGGATTTACCACTTCGCTTGGAGTCACACTGTTCCTATTCAGCCTATTGCTTGGCAGCGTGTTCCTTTTCTAGCCGGGCCTTTTCCTCAGCCTACTTTCTTCACTACGTAGCCAACTTCTCTATTGCCTGCTTCCTTGCATCCTTCTTCTCTTTTTCTGTTGAACTCCCCGTGCCTTTGTTGGTACCTGTGGCCAGATTAGATGGAGAGTGCCAATCTTCAAGCCAATGCTTGAAGACTTCTCGAATGGCATCATCTGTGGAAAGATAAGGGAGATCAAACCACTTCTGATGCAGATCCTTTCGCGCCCTGATATAGACATGATGGAAGTCTGCCTTGAACTTCATGTAGTCCGACAACTGCTCATACATAGTTGTGGAAAACCATGGCTGCTGGTTGATGGCCATGTGAATGCTCAAATCCATCAAAACCTAGAGACTTTTTGGCTCTATGACCCACGCGGGGTCCTTCATTGCCCAAAGGGAGGCAAACTGTGTAGCCTTTGACAGTCCTTTCTCCAAGGGAGGAAACTAGCTATCCTCCGAAATCTCCCAAGTGACCAGCACAATAGAAACCAACAGTCACACGTAGTGAAAGATCTTTTGGTCATCCAAAGCCTCGTGACAATTCATGAGGAACTTGCTACGTAGGTAGCGTGACCAGTTAAACCACATACCCTCCGCGCACTGTGTAGATAACGAGATCACGGGTGCTAGAACCTCATCTGTGTGGCATTTCCTCATGACCTTACTGGCTAGTATTTGCGTAGCAATTTTCATTGTAGTGTCGATGATGGATGTTATGGAGTACCTGCGCAGCTTCTTGACAAGCGTGAATTTCTCCTCCATCTTCTCTACCAAGGCCCAATCTCTTATCTTTCTGCCAAGTTGCTTGGCCGGATTCAAGCCTTTTGTTGGCAGTAGTGTGATCCAATGGTTAAGCATGTTTGTGATGGGGATAGGCATGCAAAGCCTTAAACAACCATCATGCACCAAAGTCAGCAATTGCTTTATACAGATGATGTTGATGTTGGAACAACGATAGTGGGGCACCCATAGTAGGTTCAACAACCCTAATTGATTCATCCTGTGAATCCACTCAATTGGATTGAACCAAGTGCCACCGAGTTCTTTGTAAAACACCTATTTCATGTAATTCTCCATCGCAAGGTGGGGTAACCTTTCATGATCAGCCAAGTCCCAGTCCTCAATCTTTAAAAGGGGAACCCTTACTAGGCACAGACCTTCAAAAGTTATATGTTCTAGAAACAAGGAAGAGTGAATGACGAATTTCTCCACATTTGGGTCCTTGGTGATCTTTTCCTTTCCTTTGCGCATAGGAATATACTCAGGAAAATTTGAGATCGGCTTGGCACCATAGCATCTATATCCTTCGTGCCCTCTTCGGCCTCTATATCAACAACCTTCTCAGGTTCCTCGTACTTCTTCTATGCCTGGGTTGCGAAGTGCTTTCTCAGTGACTCACACACTGGCATCGGCCTCTTTTGTCTATGTTTCTTTGGCTTTTGAGTCTCACTCACTGGTGTAGGCCTCATCTTAGGAAACCTCAGTACCATAGGCATAGCAGTTGAAGCCTCCATGCTCACTACTTCTAGAGTGGCTCCTTCGAAGGCAATGGTTCCTCTGGCACTTTCACTCTCCCCTGGTCCTAACATATGTTGTGAATGAATTGTTGGGTATCTGCAGGTAGGGTATTAAACACAGAGCTCACAACCAAATTTGCGAAAAAATGAGGATTCATCAGTGATGGAAAGCATAGCTCAGAAACTCTAAGAATGTAAAGTGTTCTCTGCTAGACTAGCACGCATAATTTATAGGCCAATTTGAATTCAAATTTGACCATTCCCCCCCCAATTTGCATTCATAAATTCTAATTTGGTTGTAGATCTCCAAAGGTTTCAGCCCTAAATGCTGGTCGCCCACTCCTCTTAACCGTCTCTAAGCTGTCACATCATGAACAGAGACTCTAATGGTCACTTTCTGGCCTTGTTCTGTGGTATCTCTCCCCATAGTGCATCTTCCTTCATGCCACTCTTGGCACTGTGACATCACCCTTTATTGTGCATCCCCTCTTGTGCATAGCCCCCACAACCGGACAGTGTATTTTACAGTCCTGTGCTCCCTTGAAACCGCCTGGAGCACTCAGACTGTGCTACCGTCATGTAGTCATTGAGTTAGATCTCCTGTATACGACTTCAACCAGCTCCCATTCACTTTTCTGGGAAATGGTTCTCCATTCAACTTCACGAGATGAACTGCACCACCATCTGTAATTTCTTTGATAACATATGATCCCAGCTAGTGCATCTAAAACTTTCTTGGAAATTTAACAAACTTACTATCATATAACAATACCAAATAATTTACCTTGAATATGCGCATCTTGATGTGGCAATCATGGCAAGCGTTTTCACGTCCCTTTTGAACTTGCTGATGGAATCGAGCCAAGAAACTATCTTCTTCAAGCTCTTCTAGCTGTGCGAGTTGCTCTTCCAAGGCTCTGGGGTCCAACATTCTTGTGAAAGCAGCTATTCATAGACTAGGAATGATATACTCCATGGGCATCATAGATTCTACGTTGTAGACCAACTGAAAAGGTATATGCCCTATCATCCTTTTGCAAGTATCCTGTATGCCCACAGAACTGCTGGTATACGCACGCCACAATCATTTCGATGTGCGTTGAAAATATTTGTTAGTGCATTCTCCAATATCTTATTGAAGGCCTTAATTGCTCCATTATCTTGAGCGTGATAGAGCATACTCTTCTAATGATACACTTGAAACTCTTTTGTCAGTGTGTTGATCATTTCATTGAGGAAGTGTGTACCACGATCACTCATCAACACCTTTGCGCAACCGAACTTGGTTATAACATATTCAAACATGAATTTTGCGGCCATAGCCCCTATACAATCCTTCACCGGCTATACCTCCACCCATCTGGTCAGATATTCTATCATGGTGATGATGTAGCATGCCCTTGTCTTCTTGCCCAGGAGCTGAATAGGCCGCACAAATTCAATTTCCAATTTCTTGAATGGCTGCAACGATACCTAAGGGTTCAGGGGAAGCTCATCCCTTCGTGAGGGCCTACCCATTCTTTGACATGCATCACATGACCTACAATATGCTTTAGAATCTTTATGCAGCGTAGGCCACCAGATCGCTCCGTGCAACTTCTTCTACGGTGTCGCTTTTCCTACATAATGCCATCTTGTAGCCCCTCCATGACCTTCAGCTAAGATGTTGTTTCATTCAGACTCTAGCACATACTGTCAGAGTATCTCATCAGCTCCCATCTTATACAAATGTCCTGCAATTACTGAGAATTTTGTGGTGTGCACTACTAAATCCTTCTTCTGCTGGCTGGTGTATTCTTCTGGAGCCTTCCTAGTAGTCAACAAATGGATAATATCCACAAAATAGTTGTCTGCTACGTGCACCGCGAATATATGCCTGTCGGGTAGCCCTTCCTCCAAATTCCCATGCTCCTCCCGTATTTTGATTTGTGACAAGTGGTCAGGTCCTACATTCAACCTTCTAGGCTTAACAATTATCTCAAAGTCGTATTGTTGAAACAACAGTAGCCAACTACATATCTTGGCCCCCAACATAGGGTTATTGACTAGATACTTCAATGTAGAATGGTCTGAGGTGATACTGTACGACCCACTGTTGGGACTCCTACACCAAACAATTTGAGGTCTAGTTGGGACTTCTTACCGGGGAGATCTCCTAACATGTTGGCAGGTCCAAGACCGTAAAGAATGACTCACACTCAAAATTGGAATTAGTTTAGCTAATGATTGATCTCTTCAACATGGAGTTTAAGGATGATGACCCCCTAACCCTATCCTCAAATGTTAGAGCCATCCTGCATGATCTTGTTGGTGTGTAAGGGGTAGAACTAGTTTTAAAGTGAAACACCCAACAAAAAGAATCAAATAATAACATTTTCGGCATCATCCACAAGAATGTGAAGCCTCAGCTAAGTTATCTTATGAGGAAATGTAGGAACCTCGATAGTGTTACAGTAACGAGTGAGACACGGAGCCTATGTTATTGTTATCATTCTTAAAATAAAATATTTATAATTTGTGTAGGCATCAATCATTAACAAAGAATTAATAGTGCATAATAGATGAACCGAATCATTTATACCATATTGTGCAACAACACACGATGAACCCGTCAAATAATTTCATTATTTAAGAAAATTCTTCATTACATTACAAATGTTGTGGCTCACCAACCTAATCCAAAAAGTTATAGTGAAAACTATTTACACATACACACACCTATATCTCTATTTATCTATACTTTCAGTTGTTTATATATTTACATTAGGGCATAAAATGACAAAAAATACTACTTTTACTGTGGGAAAGTCTTATTACCATAGGAAAAAAACCCATGAATTACCCTAAAGTAGTTCCTTCTTTTTTGTTTTCAATTCTTTGATCTTTAGTTAAATCTTTTGCATAGGACCCTATGCATGGTGATCCTCTACGTAGATCCTAAAAGATTCCATAAAACTATTACTCTAGCAGCTCCCCAATACTAAAAAATTATGAGGGTCTTCAACTTTGATGGGGGTCTTCAACATTTCTTCATTTTCATGTATTTCTTGCTTAGTTGTTTGATGTATGGCGTTAATTTCCTCTATGACTATGAATGCCTCTCCCTATTAGGTCTCAAAAATTTGCAATATTTACTATTGCTCAATACTGAAATGGTTTAGGTGTTTTAATAGTTTTTTTTTTTCTCAATCCTTAAACGATTCATGTATTTTAGTAGTTGTTCTTTGGTATCTTGCTAACTCAGTAATTATGGGGCTCTTCAACATTTCTACACTGTCTTGTATTGCTTTCCTGGTAATTTGATGGACGTGTTGATTTCCTTTGTGACTGTGAATGCCTCTTCCTGTGAGCTATCAAAATTTTGTGATAATTTTTGTTGCCCAGTCCTCAAATGATTCAAGTGTTTTAGTAGCCTTTATTTTTCTTTCATGGCCTCTTGAAACTCCTCGTGTTGTAATTTGTTGATGTTGTCCTAGATCTACTAAGATTTTTTCTTGCGCAGTCTAGATCTTCTTTAATATGTCATTAAGTTCTATTATTTATGTAGAAATTGCACATATTCCGTGTTCGTTCTCATTTAGATCGTGACATTATTTATCTAATATTTTTAGTTTACCGATAATTTTTGTGACCCACTTTTCCTCTTCTCAATGTTTCCACCCTCGTGGGATGCTCACAAGTTTCTTCTGTGACTTCATCTCTTTCATATCTTCCTTTTGTTTTTGTTTGAACTCTCCAATATCTATCATATTCCCCTCTACTGGTATGTATACTTCCATGGGTGTATGTGAGAGATTATCGTAGATCTCCTCGACTACTTTCTTGATAGTTTATTCTCTCTATTCTTCTTACTCCCTCTTGGGAATTAGCTACATTCACTA
Organism: Pinus taeda; assembly: GCA_000404065.3. Taxonomy (NCBI): domain Eukaryota; kingdom Viridiplantae; phylum Streptophyta; class Pinopsida; order Pinales; family Pinaceae; genus Pinus; species Pinus taeda. The sequence continues at coordinate 185,216 of APFE030640195.1, forward strand.
GTAGAAAATGAGAAATTAGTGACTAGTTGACTAAAAGCGTTAGTCACCACAACTTTTCCAAGTGAAATACTACCAAAAATGTGCAACTAGAAATGAATTATTTAGTTTAGGAACAAAAATACGGCTACCTAAAAAATACTTCAATAATACAAACCAATCATTTATGTTAGTCATTTTAATTGTGTCACTTCAACAATCTAAACTTACAAGTGATAGGGGGTTCAAAGGTTGTTGTATATTTGATGAAAGGTTATACTTCCTTAAACATTTATTTATTGGATCAGTGGATTATTTGAGTTATGGATCTTATTAGAAACTTTAGGGTTATATCCTTTGATCACATTCGTAGAGAACTAAATTCAAAGGTTGACAAATTAATCTAAAATGGGAGTGGTCTTATAGCTAGGTCAAATACATTATGAAGAATAATTTTGAGGAGACATGTTGTTAGTAGAGGGCACATTTCCTTTAATTGAATACTGAACTTCCATGCGCATCTACATTTTTTACTATTATGGTATTATCCATTGAACTTGGGGTACTAGTTTTTAACTTGGATGTCGAGTTGTTTATCTAGTTTGAACATACATTATGAACATAGCAATACTAGACTCTTATGAAATTGTTTTGAATCCTTGGCTATTTTGATATTGTTCGAAAATTAAATGTTGCACATATTAGAATATCACGTCATACATGTGAATAAGATTTAGTATATGTTAGAAGATGTAAATTACACCTTTGCATTAATAATATGTCTATCCCACCAATGAACCAAGGTCCGATTAACATTTATGTGAATTCTTAAATTAAATAAGAACTCAAGACCAACAACCTATGGATATGATCACTTAACAAAAATTCTATGTTGAGGTATTCAGAAAGGAATCCACATGCACCCACATTATAGAGTTGTATATGGAGTTGTATATGGAGTTGTAGCTAGTGATGCACATGTATCATGTGGTGATTGAGCTTAAGGCTGACTACTTATATATATGGGTGATTAAATGTCAACCCATGGATATATAGTTTACACTGGAGAATCTAACGTTGATAAATATTTTTAGGTGCATAAGGGTGAAAACTCCAACGTTGTACTCCAATAGTTCAGCCATACTGTCAGATATTTAAAGAGCATTCAATTTTCATTGGATACATCAATTACCCATCAAAATAGCATAAATATTACACTATATCTATGACTTATATAATACCATAAACATTACACTATATATATGAAATATATAATACTATAAACATTACATTATATATATGAAATATATAGACTTTAAAAAATGCATATAAAAAGGTGGATAATAAGAATGAAACCTGTCATTATTCAAATTAAAAACTAAAATTTTGTATTCAATGTTCCCTTTCCCGCTAGGGAGTAACCCGTTAATTGTATTACAATGAGCCAATTTAAAAGGGTTTTTCAAAGTGTGTGCCATATCAGAATTATGGTAGACTTCTTACTCTCACTCGTCGCAGTGAAATATTGTGACCTAATCACTATGATGGTGGGTGTAAGAAGTAATGGTAATGAAGGTGGTAGACATAATTTGATGGAATATATAGGAATGATACCCAATCTTCCATAGGGTTTCCATCCAAACCATTATGATAGACAAAGGGTGTCTATTCCTCCCCAAAATATCCTCTAGTGATGGTGAATATGCGTTGGCAACCAAAGTTCAAATAACATGCATGAATCTCTAGGAAAAATATTACCATCAATAGGAGGGAGAAGACGAAGACAACGAGGCTTAGGCTTGACCAGTGTTTCCATAACTGGAGAAGGAGGTGAAGGAATCGATTCTAGCTCTAGGAGGGTTCACGTTTCCCAAAGTGAATTGGAGAGCCCTTGAGGATACTATTTGGATTACCACCAATGGTACTCTTAAATGGTCTTCTTTAAGAAAAAAAATTCTTCTATTGAGGGCATCTAATAGCTTCGTTAAGAACATCTTCCATGCCTTTCATTACCGCGAATATAAAACCATTGATAGGCACCCTAGGTTTATACCATTCCTAAAACCAAGAGAATCTTATTCAATAACACATGTCCATGCTCGATAGTTAGGTTCAAAACAATATTCCATCATCTTTATCAAAATTTTAATTCACATGGCATAAGCACCAATTTTAAGATATGCATCAATGAAATAATTATATTGCATGGTTCCAAAATTCAAACAAACACCTTGTACATCGGTAAATAATGTTTTTCCCTCTCGGCCTTTTCTCCCTTTCTATATGACTCCATAAACATGTGTATTGTTACAAGAGTAGGTTCAATGAATATTTTTTTTTCGTCTCAGCTAAAATGTTTTCCACTCTTTTATATTCATCTGCATGCTTGTATTCATTTACATGGTTCACAGTCTAAACTTGTTATATCTCAAGTGCATTCATACCCACATATATATTGTAGGTGCTCTCCAATAAAGAACAAATTCTCCTAGTTTCCTTTCATGGCAAATTCTAATTTCATTTGCAAGTTCATATTGCATAATTGATCTTTCTAAGTGTTGAAAACTTTAAGAATGACATAATTTTTTTTGCAAGTAATGCCAACAGAGTCAGAAAAAATGAGAAGCCAAATTTTGGAAGAAACAAGATTACTTCTAGATATATAAGATATGCATATTGTGAGCACTCAATTTTCTTGATTTATCATACTTTTGAAGTCCAATTACATGAAGAGTTTTATGGAGATTTATCCCACCACAAAAACAACAAATTGTAAAGAAAATCATTGGCCTTTTTATTCTATGATGGATGAAACAAATCTGCAATTTTGAATTGTTAAAACAACACCAAAAAATTTAATATCTAAACTACTTTGGCCATATAGCCACCTGAACAAGTGGTATTAAACTTCTCAATCAACCTTACAACCTTGGTGATGAAACTAGGGTTAATATAAATTTTGCCAATACATTATAAATTCTTTGTAAAATGATATAAATCTTTATAGGCAACATAAATAGAAGTGATTAGTGCTTCCCTTCAAACTATGGCAAAACAAGAGACCCAAGTTATAAAATTGGAAAGATGGGATAGGTCAATCTTCTTTAATGAACCAAAACCTCCTTACCTATGTTTAATTCATGCATTTCTTAGTCTAGAGAGATCGGAGATCGACCCTTACAATTTTTGGTAACTCCTCTCTTGGTTTTTTAAATTTCAATTTTCGATAGCTCTGAACTAATACAATTCTATTCTGATATATTCTTTATAGTGATTCTATTTTCTATGTTGGTGTCCTTCCATCCCCTTAGATTTTATTTTCTCTTAAACCATAGAGTTTAGGCTTTAGTTTTTCCTCAAGCCACCCAATTTTCATATTTATGATGTTTCATATGTCTACGAGACATATGAAAATGACACAACTTACAAAGGAACCATTGGTGGAAGCAGTTATCAACCTAAGCAAGTATGTTGTAATTTGTAGCATGTTGTAATTTGCAACATTTTCATCTGGATTATATGAATAACCACATTATAATAATGTATGAGTTTCTATTTTCATATTCATAATTCGATACGACAAGTTACATGGAATAAGGTGTGGTAAGAACTGGATCTTTTGGAATTGTCTTTGAGGTGACCATTTTTCCCAACTCTAGCAAATTAGCCTATGGCAATGTCTTATTTTCGTCATGCTAGGAATGAGAATTCATAGATATTACATTTTACATGATTTAATATGCATATTGTAATTTTCTGATACTTTTTCTCCGTTACCTAGGCTAAATTCTTGAGACAGTGGATACTGTAGCAATTTAAAAGGATTTTTTGGACAAACAATATAAGAATTATGAACTACAAACAATGCGCCTTTTGAATCATCCAAATATTGTCCCTCTAAAGAATTGTTTTCTATGAATTCTAGTGCATACTACAGTATTTAAATCACCATTGAAACACACCATCTTCATATCCTATCACTCACTACAATGTTTAACTGATTTGGATGTGTATTACCATAATAAAGGAGCATCTATCATTACACTATCTACGTAGAGAAGTTATAAGTTGATGAATAATCTAAATATTTTGTGAGACCAACAATATAAAATATATATTAAAGCATTTATAATCCAATAAATCCACCCAGTTTATAATCAACTCCAGAATGTAATAAATAAATTATAAACTAAGATTATCTTTCCAGATCTGGGATAAGGAAAAAGTATGCAACATATATATAATATATATATATATATATATAATATATATATATATTTATATATACTCCTACACTGTAAACCCTATAGATAAGTTTAACCAAGCCAATTAGTGAAATTGAAATCATAAATGATAAATAAAATCCCTCATCTATAACCTACTCAATTAGTGAGCTATAAAAAGGGTCGTGAACTAGAATGGTGGGCCCAAACCAACCACGTCATCCCCTATAAAAGAGATCTCGATTACAGAGGAAAAATTAATCATAAAGTGCACAAAGGGATAAAATAAAACCTAGCTTGAGTCTTGTATTAAAGGATATTCAGTCTATTACATCTGAAGCCATTAATTTAAGGTCCAAACCAACAACATAGTTCTGCAATAATAACTTTTTTTATTTTTATTTTTATTTTTTTTGCCATGGTTTGGCTTATTTTAATATATTTCGCAGTTACATAACAAGATTTAAATCAATCAAATAAAGTAAAAATTAAATGGAAGGAGATCATAATAGTTTTCCATTGAAAGGAAGTATTATTTAGCCATAGTCCAAACAAAAATAATCGAGATTTTGTGCATGAGAAACTAAAAGATCTACATTTTCTTCAAATTTGGAAATGATTCTAGAAATCTGGAAAAAATTATTGTTTCTTACAAATCCTCCCCAAAGAACCCTTCGTCTCTCCCTAACAATGACTAATTTTAGAAAATGTCTAGCATTTACTCAATTTTCTATATTAGAAGAAAAAACCATGTCCTAGAATTTTGATATTTTCTCTCATTTGAAGGAAAATCGAGGAGGAAGTTAGGAGTTTGAAAAATGGTGCGAATTTGGGCCTGAAGCATTAATTGTACTCCAAAAATAGATATGTATGACCTAGTTTCTTTCTAACACATGTGGAAGCATGAAAACGTCATTATGAACATAAACCATGTCTCTGTTTTCTCCCAGAAGTGTGCCAATATGTCAAACCCCAAATTAGTGTAGGAACAAGCCAAAAATGTGTTTCATTCTCCAATATGATCTTGTATGATCCTTTCTCAATTTGTTAGTGAATTTTAGCGATTAATTGTTGATGCACGTATATAGAGATAGTTTGACCAAGCCTTTGACCAATTTTTTCATGTGCTTATCTGAGAACTTGGGCACAATCAAAATACACATAAAAACACATTAATAACGAATTTTGATGTAAATCTTATAAAAAAAGGAAATATATTAAATAATGAAAAATTACCTAGTCACGCTCCAAGTTTAATATAACATCCCAACAATTGTGTAAAGTGATAGTAATAATGATGTAAAGTTGTGAATGATCATAGAGAAAAAGATGGATTAAATATGAAAATTTAGTGGTCTCACAAAGACTGGAATACTTAGAAAACATCATTGAGCATGACATGAATGATTTGAAATGACAAATTACATGATCATATGGGGGAGGCTGCAAAATTTGAATAGAGGAAAAATTTTGGAGGGTGTTGTAGCAGCTACAACACAGTCAAAGGCGGAAGAGATTTATAAATAAAGAGGATCTCAAAAAATAAAAGTCACCAGTGAAGTAAAGAATTACAGTGATCATCCCACTCTTCTGCCATTTTCTCCTCCTCTTTTGATACCTATCTCTCCTCCTCATTCTTCAATCCTTCTTCTCTGTCAAAATTTTCACCACCATCTCCTCACAATAAAATTTCTTCAAAGAGGCTATTGTTGAAGTTGGGTGTTAAGTTCAGCTTACCATTGTATAATGGTTAGCTTAATGTATAAATGTTATATTCGATTCTATAGATAGAATTTTATTGATGCATTCAACAGATTGATGAAGAGGAGGTAAAGATTCAACTAGCCTTTCTTTGTCTTGAAGGTACAACACAAGTTTGGCGGGAAAGTAAACGTCGAAAAGGTAACAAAATGAATTGTAAGCTCCTTTCTTCATGTTTAGAACATCAATGCATTAAAAAGGAAGTTGTATCCTTTAGCTTATACTCATAAAGCAATTGTGAAATTGTAAAATTTGAGACAAAGAAAAGGACAAAGTGTGCAAGTTTTTACTCAATAATTTAGGAAGAAATCATTGGGTTTAAATATTCCATTAGATTCTCCAAAGAATCTTTTAAAATATATTGGTGGATTGCATATTTATCTCCACCATAATTTTCCATTATTTAATCCCGCTAATTTGGATGAAGTTTGTGTCCCAGCTACTCATCTTGAGTCCAAGGGAAAGAATGTGCATAATTTTTTTCAAAGAAGCAACCATCCAGGTTCCCTGAAGGAAAATTTAAAGGAGAGATCAAGAAGGCTACTATAGTGAAGAAGAAGAAGAAATTCAACTTGTTTTCATTGTAAAAACAAAGGGCATGATGGTGCTCACTGTTAGAAATTACATCCTCACATAAGTCCTAAGAGGTTTGGAGGTAAAGAAAGAAAAAGAATATTACAACAGTGCAACAAGATTTGGGATCTAATTGAGGGGATGAATCACAGGTCACAATTGTTGGACTGCAAGGTAAAAAAAATTCTCATGCTAGTTCTATTTATTCTATTCTATCTTCTAGTATTTAAAGTAAAAGAAGTGAGATTTTCATGTAAGGGTAATTATTAAGCATATGAAAGAGGATGCTTCTTTCTATACTAGTTCCCAAGTGAATTTGATATCTGAAGTGATTATGAAGAAGATGGGATTAGAAACAACACCTCATAATAAACCGTGTGCTCTCAGTTAGGTTTGTGAGAATGCGAAGTTGCAAGTGATGAAGTATAGTAAAATTAGATTTGTTGTCACATCAAAATTTGTTGAAGAGGTTGAATTAGATGTGGTTCCTCTTGATATTTGTGAAATTGTTTTGGGAATCCCTTATTTGTACGACAATAAAGTCATATTGTCGAGTATATTGTAAGAGTGCATAGAATGAAGATTAATTTACCACTTGTTAGTGTACAGAAAATGAAGAGGCTCATAAAGTGTAGAAACAATTTTGTACATTTGGTCGTGAAAGCAAAGAATATTGAAAAATATGACACTTTTAAAGGTTGAGATCCATCTCATAAAGATGAATTAGTTAAACACATTTCTAACTATGATGAGTTTTTCCCAGAACCTGAAGGATTTCCTCCTAAGAGGGAGATTCAACATAAGAGTCAACTACAAGAAATTGCCCCACTACATGATTTTGGAATGTATAGGATGCCTATGATTGTGAATGCAGAGATTAAAGAGAAAGTTCAAGAATTTCTTTAAAAGGGATTCATAAGGCGTAGTGCCTCTCCATGTAGATCTCCTATTGTTAGAATACCAATGAAGGACAGTATGTGGAGAATTTTTTTTCATTTTCATGCACTATGTTGTAGCTCCTAGAGAACCTTCGGGTTGAGGGAAGTCAATGCCTAGGACATATTAGAGTATTTGTAATATTTTCCCACTACCATTTAACCTTTAAAACACACCATGAATTATAAATGGTTCAAATATATCTTCCAAAGGGCATATTCAATTATTAGCAAAAAAATTTGGAGAGGACTTAACATTCGACTCTAGTGGCTAGCTTGTAGAAACACATACTTCATTTGGTCATTATTGCATGCATGAAATAAGAATGTGAGGAATTTTTTTAAATACACAGGGCTAATTACGGAATCCTATGCATCGAATTTCATCAAGAAAACGATGAGGAAGAAAATGTAAATGAAAATAAAGAGAGCATGGAACGCATATTAAAGACATTAGATGTCATTTATCAAAGACATCTTTGATCAGAATTAGACACAGTTGAATTTGTGATTTTAAGACTAAATCCACAGCCACTATTACATGTCAATTAAGAAGAAAGAAACACATAATGGAATAAATGAAAGAGATATTACATACTACAACTTCATGCAATTTGAATCACCATAACTTATTTATTAATATACAAATAGAGCATACATCATTTCTTTCCAAATTCACAGTTCAAGAAGCCCTTTGAAACAATAATTAAGAAACCTAAAAAATATCTCATAAATAATTTTATAGGGTCTCATGGATGAGTAACCCTTACAAAAATATTCCTTCTTGATCTTCTAATGTTTTTTCATAGAAACAAAATGGTTCGAGCATGCTACTTGCCCAATTTTCCTAACAATTACAAAGTGTCATGATTGACATAATTAAAATATCACCATTGTTTTTGGGCTACCTCTGGTGGGAAGGATCCTCACTCAATGATTTGGAGTTATGATGGGTTGATGAATTGGTCACACTTTTTCCAACATGTTGGGCTTGGTAGACGAGAATGGAAAAAATTATGATAAGAAATATTTAGGATGGTGAGCTCTACATAATTTGACATGGTAGGAAATAATCTCTTCACTAGCCACAACAACAGGAAATCCCTCCTCATATAGTTTACTATAGTTTTTCCTTTGAGAGAGGAGGTGTTTTCATTAGAGGAGTCATCATTTCTCTTAGCTTCCACAAGAACTTTATTATACTTCTCCCATGGGATAAACCCTCCTGTGATGTCCCAAAGACTGGGAAATCTGGCTCTAACCCTCTGATTGAAATCCTAATAAAAAATAGCCACAAATCTTAACACCTTTTTCAAACATTCTTTGACCTTGGCTATAGTAGTTTCCTTCGGAATCATCTTGGAGAAATCCATGATTTCACTCTCTCTCCACAATATCAATGGTCCTCATCTTGCTGGTTGGCTTTTCATTAATATACCAGATGAATTTTGTTATTGTCTCAGTATTTTCTCCATCTTCCTCCTTGGATGATAAAATCAAGAACTCAGAATATTTAACAACAATTTTATGTTCTTCCATCAAAGTCATATTATCCTAGATGTTCTTTACTTTAGTTATGATTTCATCCCATATCAACTGCTTAGCCAAGAGGAGGGGAATGCTACCTTTCATCCTACTTTTAAGCTTAGTAATCTCCTAATTTGTAGTCTGTAGATTTTTACTGATCTACTAAATTTTTACCCTAGTATTCTTCAACTGCTTTTCCTTTTATGTGAAAACACACTTGGCATTTTCCAGATCCACCTGAACATTCTGACTTCACCTTTAGAGAGTTGCAATTCACTAAGGGTCTTAGTTAGCTGTTCAATGGGATTTTGTAGATTTTATCCTACTAGCACTGTGCAAATATGTGATTCAATCATATGTTGGAGCTCTTCCACATATTTCTTGATAGCCACAACTTTATTATTTCTATCAATCAACTCTTTAGCTAGGATCTCTTTTTCCGCTTCCACCTGAGCTTGTTCCTTGGATTACACATGTTCACTAGTAGGCATCTTCAACTCATGCCTTATGTCTTAAATCTCATCCTGAGAACTATGAATAAGAGTCTCTATCATAGTCTTATCTTCTGGGCTCACTCCTAGTTTGAAAATTAGCTCGAAGTTTTCATTCTTTATATGGAGATATCTAGAGTTAGATCTCTCTTGCTTCAGCTTAGTGGAAGCCTTCTCCAATAAGTTCTAATCTTTTCTAATTTCATAAAATTTCAGCTTAGCTCTCTATAAAGCGTTTCTCCTACCTATTTATGAAAAATTATTTTGTCTAGCAGTGGGACACTATTCAAGTAAAGTGATACATCCACAATCCTAAATTGTCATCCTAAAGGAAGGGACTATGCCGAGGATGATGAAATGAGAACTTCATTTGATTTCTCTATAGTTACACGGTAGGGAGAGGTTTGTCCTGGTAAGGGACCGAATATGGCGCGAACTTTTGTTTCGTTTCCTCGCTAATTCTCTTGTTTCTCTCTTTTATCAAATTCCTTGCTACCCAACTAGATAATTTTGTTTCTGATCTCCCAATAGAACCAAAAATTTCTACCTCTATGGATGTGGAGGAAAAAGTTTGAGGAGGATTTTCTAATGTCACCTAAAAGCCTGGTTGGTCCAATATTATCTCAATCAACCTAGTATCGATCTCTTTACCAGCTACTTCTTGAATTTTGGCCCTTTTGCTTGAGTGAGCTTCCTCCATTTCAATGTATCCAACCTTGTCCACATTTCTCTTCTAAGAATTATCCTTTGAGGTCAGAGTTTCAATCTCCATCTCTATATTAATAGGCCAAGAATCAAAGTTATCCTTCCATTCAATTTTAGGCCTATATTCATGATCATATGTTGAGGAATTTATACTTTTCCATTTATTTGAGATGATGCCATGGTGGTCATAGTACCAAATTTCTCCCATTTCAAAATTGATTACCTTCAATAAGTATTCAACTGGCTGAAAGGTTTGTTTGGTATTTACAACGAAAGGACTTATTGGTTTTCCCAATTTGAACAAAGTGGATTTGATAGGAATGCATGCTCTGTCGAATGAATTCTAGGGTAAAGATTCTCATGGGCAAAAATACGGGTAAACGGTAAGGACGATGTTCTAACCCATAAACCCTAATGCCAGTATAATCTTCGAACAAGTACCAGTCTACCACCATGTCTTTGCTGAGGTGGAGGATTTCTTTTTGCTGGGGTAGAATCCTTGGGGAAGAGAATTATTGATGATTTTATAGGCTATAGACATATAGGTGGAAATGAAATGAGAATAACCCTAACTGTTGGGTTTATTTCTCACAACAACATATGAGTCAAACACAATTTTTTGTTTGTTTGTGGGAATCCATAAGAATGAGGCCAAAATATTCAAATTCATCCACATGGGTATACAAGAACAAATAGAACATAATGGATTAGTATCTAAGATAAGAAGTGATAGGAAGATGGTGCAACTAGAATTTAATAGATTCAACTAGGAATGAGGATATATCAAAAACATGGCCTGGCCACATATTTACACTCAAAAACCCTATGGCATCCTTGGTAATATTGGTGGTGTCATTCTCCCCATACAGTAGGGCAATAGGGAAATCACTGTGGGAAAGGGTTGCATGGCTTCCGTAAACATGGGTATGGGAAAATAATCAGTGGTGGGCATGGTTTAGCGGCTAGGGCCAGCATCATCTACAAAAAATCTTGCTACTCCCCAACTAGGAGATACTTATATTTGTAGAACAAGTTTGTCTCTATAAATTTCTTAAGGTTGGGAGAGACTAGGTAGAAAAAAGCCTTTTGAATCAATTCTAGAGTTATTTCCAGAATTTTCACTCCAATAGAGGATATAAAACATTTTTTCTTCTTGACATAAAATGCGGCAAGCCAAGAAAAAAATTATAGGCAATGGTAGATAGATGGCGCGATTTGATAATACGACCCAAACTATACTACCCTAAAGGGGTCTTCTCCCTTGAAATGATGGTCATACATGTCGAAATAGAGGTTCGATAGGTGGTAGGGGCAGGGTGAGTCATGAATTTCAATATCCTTGTCCATCAAGAGTTCACTATTCGAAGAGGGTTTAACCTCTCAAGGTTTGGGGGTTTTGGGAGAAGGTATCTACATTTAATCATATGGAAGAAAAACTAAGAGTTGAGGGTCTACAGGTCACCTGATGATTGTACGAATTTGGACTGAATGACGTTGAGGATATTTTGGACTCACTGACAGTTAGACAGTGTGGTGGACCAGTAGAGCAGCAGGAGAGATCAACTATAAGAATAGATTTTGAAATTCAAATGGCTAGTGGGTCCTATTTTTATACGCAAGAGAAAATTGTAAAATGATATCAGATGAGCGTGTGATAGGGTGACAGGTTGCGCTAGGGAGTTGGTATGGGGACTCGATGGAAAAGGAGAGGAATACCTTTAACCTTTGACCACATAACTTGCTTTTCTATCTTTAATGACACATCAGTGTATAGTGTGCCGAGTGTGGTCCCTATTTCTCCAGCGCGGTGGAGAATTTGGAGTTAGGATCGAGCCTAGACCCCCAGAGTAAATTTGGGTTGTTTTTTGGCTCAATAATTCTCTTGTAACTTTCTCCTCTAGGGGATGGCCTCGACATATCGATCGCGCTAATTCACCCCCCAATCCCCCCCCCCCCCATAATTTTTCTGGGGGTTGACCTCATTGCAATGGACGATGATTCATTAGGTAGTTGCTCGGCGTTCAAATGTAATTATGCCACCTAGCAGAAATGGACTCCACCTTCCATTTTCTTTAATTATTTTGATCATCATGCTTGCGACTGAGAAGGAATTTGGCATTCCCTTTCTCTGGAAACACTAAGTGTGCCATAAGCACCTATTTAATTTGTCCCTTTTCCCATCATTTTCCTTTGTGTCCCTCTTTGCAGAAAAATAAAGTTCAGACCACATCATAAAAATTTGAAAATGAAATGAAGGGTACAATAGTACAAAAGAAGGATGGCATGTGGAGAATTTTTGTTCCTTTTTATGCACTAAATAAGATCATTGTAGAGAATCGATAGCCTCTTCCTTGTCTCCATGATTTGTCAGATTATTTAAAATATGGAATTCACCTTAATAAGATAGAATTTTGAAGTGGTTATTATCAAATTTAGATTACAAAAGGTGATGTTTGGAAGACCACTTTCAAAACAAAGCAGGGTTTGTTTAAATGGTTAGTGATTCCTTTTGAGATTTGTAACACCTTGACCAATTTTATGCGTGTGATGAACGACATTTTTTGACCATTCATTGATCACTTTGTGATTTTCTACTTAGATGATATTATGGTATTTAACATAAATTTGGATGAGCATGTAAAGCATTTCAAGAGAGCATTTGATACTCTTCAAAAGGAGAAGTTGTAAGTGAAATTGTCGAAGTGTGATTTTGGAATGACATCATTAGTATACTTGAGTTACATTGCAATGGTGGTGAATTGAAAATATATCCCTCTAAGGTTGAAGTAATTGTGAACGAACCCATTCCTACATAAACAATGGAAGTTAGAACCTTTTTAGGAGAAACTTAGTATTGGAGGAAATTTATTGCTAACTTCTCATTTATTGCATCTCTTTTACATGCCTTGAATATCATGAAATAGGTCTTTCAGTGGAGAGGCTAATTGCATAAATACTTTGATACATTGAAATAATATATCAATACAACACAAGTGTTAGCATTTCCAAATTTGCAATAGTCATTTGGGATAAAGACTGATGCAAATGGATATGCCATGGGAGAAGTTTTGATGCAACAACATAAGCCAATATATTATCACTTTGAGACATTTTCTAAAGATGTTGTTAATTATCCTACATATGATAGAGAGTTTTATGTATTAGTATAGAGTGTTAAGAAATGGAAGCATCACTTAATGGGAAAGGAAACGATAATACACATACATCATCATTAATTATAGTATTTGTACTCAAAGACAAACTACAACAATCAAGGGATTTTAGGTGGATGATATTTATATAGCAACTTCATCTCATCATCAAGTATAAGAAGGGTTTAATTAGCAAAGTGATTGATATGCTATCTAGACCTCTGACCTATGCATCGGTTTTATTGTATATTTATTATTTATCTCTTCACATTTACATTAAGAAACATGTTAGGGATGCAGACTTCAAGGATGTGTATGCGAGGTTAACTCATGGTTCACAAGTAGAGAATTATCATTTCAAGGAAAGTTACTCTATCATGTTAATAATATATGTATTCCATAAGATGAAAGAATTCATGTAATTAGAGAAGTCCACGCTTCTTGTATTTTAGGGAATTTTGGCATAGGAAACACTCTAGCTCATTTGCAAAGATTTTTTTACTGGCCTTGAATGAGAGAAAAATTATCCAAATATGTCAAAGGGTGTGTACTATGTGCCACAAGAAAAACCACTAATAAATGATTGGATTTGTATACACCACTTCCAGTTCCTTCTCATTTGTGGAAAACCATCTACATGGATTTTGTAGTAGGTTTGTCTATGTTCGAAATAGATCATGATTACTTGTATGTAATTGTGGATTTTTATGCCTTGTAAGAAGAAGGTGGTAGCTTAATAGAGCAAACAATTATTTTTTCAACATGTTTGGGTTCACATTAGATTTCCCACTTGTATTATTTCATATCAGGATTCTCGCTTTTTGGGAGAATTTTGGTTAAGCTTTTGTAGAATGATGGACACCAAGATGAAGAGAAATACTACTTTTCATCCATAGATTGATAGATAGACAAATGTGATCAATATGACTATGGTAAATTTTCTCGAAGGATACTGCAACAAACATCCTAAGATTTGGTATGAATAGCTACACTATGTGTAACATGACTACAACCGAGCATTTTAATCATCTACATAGAGCTCTTCATTTGAAGACTACATTGGGTCTTGTCTGAAGTCTCAATTGGATTTGATTTTTGTGAAACATTTGGATTACGATGAGTAGAGAGATAAAGATAATTCCCAAAATTCCATATGGAAGATCCACATGGTGCATCAAGAAATGAAAGGACAACTTGAGAAGAACCAAGTTCAATATAAGGCTACGTGTGATAAACATAGGATAGATCATAACTTCCAAGTTAGTGATATATTTTGGTTACATATCATCATAGACAAGCTAACAAGGGAAGGTAAGAAGACCAAATCAATTTGGTATGGACCATTTACTATTTTGGAGAAGAATGGAAGTAATGCTTTCTTGTTAGATTTACTGCAGTATATTCAAATTTATTCAGTTGTAAATGTGGAAAACTTGAAGTTATATGAGCCTTTGATTATCATGGATCAAGATGAGAGTATTTGAGTCCATTCCATTTATGATTTGTCTCCTAAGTATCCGAATAAGTTGCACATTAGAGAATTTTTGAGGTCTAAAATGGGCCTCAAAACAAAAAGGTACGACCAAAATCAAATTTATAAGAACCAATAGGATTCAATATGATGATGTCAACCATGGGGGATGATTCAACATTTCTGGAGAAAAAAATAAAAAAGACTACTTTTTCAACTCCTATTTTCAACTTACTCCATATAGTTTTACTCAAATTTCAAGTGGGAACACTTGTTGGATGTGGAATTTCATTCCACATCCAAGGAGGAAACATGTTACATATTTTCAATGGACCCTGCTACATGAAAAATTAGAAATACATGAAAGGATGTGATTATTGCAATCATTTTTCTTTCATGTATTTCTCATTTGTCATGTAGTAGGGTCCATAGAAAGTGTGGAACATGGGTACTCCTTGGATGAGGAATTAAACTCATAATTTAATGAGTGATCCCACATGAAATTTGAGTAAAATTATAGGGAGATAAGTTCAAAATACGAGTTGAAAAAGTAGTTTTTTCTTTTTTCCCTCTAAAATTTGATGATGTAATCTAATATTATTTTATTATTTCCAATATTATTTTATAGTATTCCTTAGGAGACCCATTTTAGACATCAAAATTTGTCGAGAATATGTCATTTTAGATAAGAAGACAAGAACTTCACATGAAGGAAATATGGAATATATTCAAGTGGGTATTAAGGAAATGAATGTAAGCAAATCACAATGGATCGAGATAGGAAACGTGAGGGAGAAATACCCTCACCTATTTTCTAATTAATTTAACTTTTGGTGGTCTAAAAGCATCCTAGTGGGGAGGATTGATCTATGGGGATCTAGAAAGGCCTAAAATTCAAAGTCCTAAAATTTTATCGAAATAGTACCATGTCAAATAGCTCGATGATACTCTTCCAGCAGAACTTGAATCGCATCTAACACAGTTTGTATGAAGAATTTATGGCCATTCGAAGATTTTGACCAAAAAGAAAAATTCAAACCTACGAGGACACGTGAAAAATTTTGGATGCAATACATGGTAGTACAACAAGGTGACGTTGACGATGTAGGATGATGTGGCATAACATGAAGATGACATGTGGCAGGTGGAGGTTGATGTGGTAGAGATGTTGGCTGGGTGTTGATTAGGTGGCTAATCATTTACTAGGTGGTCCAATCCTATGGTGACACATAGACTGATCCAAAATGGATTTTGGATAGAATCCTAAGTCTAAGTGTACCTCACTAAGGAAAATGAAAGTCCAAGGAAGTTCCTGGAACTAACCCAATTGTAGAGATCATCTCATTCTGAATCTACTGTAATTTGAATGGGCCAAAACTAACTTAGGATGCATATGTTATCATAAAATGAAGTTGCCTCTTTCCTTTGAAAAAAGAGGAAAAATCCCTTTCAAATGGGTCCTAAAAACCCTCTAAATCTTCAAGTCTTCTAGAGGTGAAAACCATCGAAAAAGGAGAAGTTTCAGAAAATTTGGATTACACTATCGGAACCCAAAAACATGAAGAAAACCATGAAATCGAACTTATCGGAGGCTTAAGTCAACAATGGACAGGAGCCGTCGGATCTGGCCGATCAACGGTCCATATCAAATCAGAATATCACATCGGCGGTGATAGGCAGAGGTAATCGGAGGCATAACATGCGATAGGACCAGCCAATCCGATACCGTGATAGCTAATATTAGCAGATCGCAATCAGCGTTGGCATAAACCATGCTATATGGGAAAGACCTCGGGCTTATGTGATCTGTGATTGTGACTTGTCGCGTTGCAATATCTGTCAGTGCATTGCAAGGAGCAGATAGATATATATGTATATACGCGATGCAATGGCTGGATCCGACAGTAATATAAAACAAATTTAATACATTTTGAAATCCGTCATAAGCCATTTTTACGTTAATTTCATAGTTTAACGTATTTTTAAAATACAAATGGACAAGGCCAAAGTGACTTGCAATAACAATTGAGGATGGATCCGATAGGAAAATAGACCAGATTTAAGGACTTTTAAAGCGTGGATGAACAATGTCTTTGTGGATTTTTTTCCTGTAATAGTGTATTTTCCTTGTGTAAGCCGAGAATGCCGAATTCGGGGATTTCAAGCTGGTTTCTCCTTTCATTGTGGAATAGGTGGCATCCATTCCTGAGGGTGTTTAGCAATGATTGTTAATGCTCAGAGAAGGGATTTGAGTAGAATAAAACAGGAAGACAAAGAGCCCGAGAGGGAAAATGAATCAACAGTGCTTATTTGGCTTAAAAGCCACAAAACAACAAAGAACAGAGGGGTTTTTTATTTTTGTTTTATGGTGTTCATTATTGAGGGTTTGCTGCTGAAGATGAAGCCAAAGCAGCAAGCCAAGGAAAAAGAGGCAGCGCAAAAGAAAAAGCGCAGCCAAGGAAGTCACTTGGAAGCCAAGTGAAAAACCAAGAGGGTTGTGAACTGATAGAGGGCAGAAAGAAGCCAGAGCTGAAGAGCCAGAGAGCAAGAGCCAGAGCCAAAGAGCTAGAGTCAAAGCCAAGAGCCAGAACCAAGAGCCAAAGAGCCAGAACCAAGAGCCAAAGAGCGAGAGTCAGAGCCAAAGAGCGAGAGTCAAAGCCAAGAGCCAGAACGAAGAGCCAAAAGCCAGAGCCAAGAGCCAAAGCCAAGAGCCAGAGCTTCAAGAGCCAAGGAATAACATGGTGTCTGAACCCACTATTTTTGTGTAAAGTAGCAAGAGTTAAGCCAAGATCTTGTAAAGAAAAAGGTTTGTAACAGAGAGCCTAGTTGAGTTGACTAGAGCTCACGGAGATGTAGCCCAAGAGTTGTGGGTGAAATCCTATTTAAACTGTTGCCTTATGTGTTTGTTTTTACTGCTACATTATTCATTGTTATATGCATTTATTGTTGAAAAATGGAAACAAGAAATTGCTAAAAATAAAAAAATGCTAAAAATAGAACTGCTAAAAATAGCAGTTTGGGTACCAGTGCTAGATTGGGTAATAGGTAATGAAAAATGGAAGTGTTAAAAATAGAAGTTCTATTTTTAGCAGTTCAGTATGGATTCCTATTTTAGTCAGTCCCTAAACTAGCAATAGGAAGTAAAATTTGAATTTGATATTAACACCAATTTGTAAATTAATTAAGTAATCCATCTTGAATTAATTAGTTAAGGAAAATGAAACTTGAAGTCTATGTAAGGACATGCAACAGTTTATCTATTAATTGAGGAATTTATCCGTCAGTTAAAGGGATAAGGATGATTTGTAATTAGTTGGCTCGGTTAACTGATTCAAGTCTAGTTAGATTAATTTAACAGTTTGTTAAATTAATGAGAGTTCAATTAGTTAATGCTTGCATGGATGTAACTACTGCATTGTTAGATAAATGAGTATTCACGCATGGATAGCTCATGCATGTCAGTTCATACAGAGACCCAGTTGAGATTAGATGAGGGACAATGTACTATCAGTTGCTAGGATATTTCTTGGTGAATATTCCTTGCATGCAGAGAGAATATTATTCCTTATGGGTTGCATAGATGGACCTGAGGTTACAGTAGGTATGATGTGGCCAATTCACAGATGTTATGACATTGGACCCCAGTCAAAACTGTGCAAGGAAATATGAGCTTGGAGGACTTGTGCAGCCTGTATATATAGGCCTAGGTAGCCCATGATCGACATCATCAGAGTACAGAGAGGGCATGATAGATTTTGAGCTGATTGTTTTTGTATGTTGTTGAGGATTTCCACTTGATTGATAATACAGAGATGGGGTTTTAGACTGGTGCTTTCCCCAGGTTATATCTTCTATGTTATGGTTGATACTTCTCATTCTCAATTATATCTATTCATGCTTGATGTTGTTCATGATCAATTAAGCTTCTGCTAATTTTATGGTAAATGTAGATCTAGTATTATGCTTTAGTACATTGCATATATTAGTTGGACCTACAGCTAAAATTTCTACATGATATCAGTGAGCTAGCTGATTTGTAGAGAAAATTCTTCAATTATATATATGTTTAAGCATATTTACATATCAGCTAAAACAACAGATTTTTAAAGCATATAATCAATTTAAAACAACCATAAGCATACACTATATTGTTAAGCACATTCTCAATTCCGCATTGGTTAATCTATATGACTTGGGAATATTCAAGCTTTGGAAGTGGGAGAGGTTCTTGTAAGTTAGACAAGAAGCCTAAGAGCCCCATTTTCAGATCATAAACCAATCAATTGATTCCATGTGGCACCACGAAGAAACTTAAAATATTCAATTTGTTGGATAGTTGGAGTGGTAGGATTTGAACCCTAACCTTGACGGTGACATGGTAAGAACTCGACTAATAAGGCACGAATTTTTTTTGTAGCCAAACAACATAAAAATATATTTAAAATATAGTTATAATTATGAAAAAAATTGGGATGCCTATGGGCTTGACGTTGGGACCTCCACATAGTCACCAATACCTTGAATCAAGTTGTTTTAATGCTATGCACAGGGACCAAGGTATATTATATGTTGGTTTAATATTATTGGTGGAGGTCATTTGCAAAACAAAATAATGGTTATATTTAATATAATGAATTTTTATGTTTATGCATGGTTATAATCATAACTTATAATTAAGATTGCTACCATGCGCTCAACTTGAGATAAGGTCAACAACTTGTAGACTTGACCCCGAGTTAGTTGGCCCACAAAAACTATATATGCAAAAAGAAACTAGCATTATGCCATAAAGTTTAGTGTTAAGAAAAAAGGCCAATCCCTTTTGTTTTCTAGCAATATTAGCACTATTTTTTGATAATACATAGAGTTTGTGCCCCTTTTGGAGATTTTAGAAAGGTGAGTTTTTGTGAGGGGTTCCTTGAGATTTTTTGCAAAGTTTCAAAATAGAGAGCTAGATTTAGATATTGGGGATTTGATGTAATTTGAGTCTTTTTCCACCATAATTGAAGAGACCACTCCATTGGAAGCAGACCTGGAGACATGCCCACATTGGGTGAACTATGTTACCAATATCATTGTGTTCTTTTATTTTATCTACAAGCATTTACTTTTATAGTATTTTTTGATAATTTTTTCAAGCTTGGTATTTCACATTATGTTTAAGGGAGATAAATCATAGGCTCAAAATAAAAGATCCTTATCAATATGCCTAAAGTTCTTTACCTTTGCTAATTTCCCAACTGCAACTTCTTTTTCTCATCAACCCTTAAGAGATTTTTTAAGTTTCATATACTATTGGAAAGGTCTCTGAGAGGCCTATCCAAGTATGTGCTTTGTAGGAGAATCTAACTTGATCTTCCACATACAAAATTCCTTTAAATACATACCATTAAATTATACATGCAAAAATCATAGTCATAATGTTTTTAACAAAACCATTACTTATCTTGCTACTATGATGCTTCTAAACTAATGGTTTCAACTACCACCAAAATATCCCTCATCTTGAAACTCATTGAAATCAATGAACACTCATCTGACATCAATAACAATCAATCCGCACTCTGCTCAACAACATGAAAGTGTCGTGATCCTCTGTAATTGAACCATAGAAGTGTGGCAGCAAAAATGAGTTAATGTTTTTCATTCAAGCCTCTATATATGTTTCTCTAATGAGAAATGTAAACACTTTTGGTTGTTGTCTTCAACCATAGTGTTCTTGGGGTGTCAAGTTCAGCTTACCACTATATAATGGTGAGATTAATGTAAAAAACTTATATAATTGGATTCTATAGATAGAAGTTTATTGATGCATTCAACAAATGTATGAAGAAGAGGTCAAGATTTAGTTAGCCTCTCTTCAACTTGAAGGTGCAACACAATTTTGGTGGGAAAGTAAACTTTGAGAAGGTAACAAAAAGAATGGTAAGCTCGTTTCTTCATGTTTATAACTCACTAATGCATTAAGGACGAAGTTTTATCCTTTAGCTTATACTCAGAAACAAATTGTGGAATCGTAAAATTTGAGATAAAGAAATGTGCAAAATTTTACTAAAGAATTTGGGAAGAAAGCATTGGATTTAAATATTCTATTAGAATCTCCAAAGGCACTTTTGAAATATATTGGTAAATTACATAGTTATCTTCACCATACTTTTCCATTATTTAATCCTGTTAATTTGGATGAAGCATGTGTCCAAGTTACTCATCTTGACTCCAAGGGAAAGAATGTGCATAATGATTTAGCAAAGAAGAAACCATACAAGTTGGCTAAAGAAAAAATTGAAGGAAAGAGAAACAAGGCTACTATAGTGAAGAAGAAGAGGAAAATTCAACGTGCTATCATTGTAAAAAGGAAGGGCATGATGATGGTGACTGTTAGAAGTTACATCCTCACATAAGGCCTAAGAGGTTTGGAGGTAAATAAAAGTAAAAGATTGTTGCAGCAGTGCAACAAGATTTGGGACATGATTGAGGAGATGAAACTCAAGTCACAGTTGTTGGCTTGAAAGGTAAAACATCTGCTCATTCTAGTTCTAGTTCTTCTATTCTATCTTATAGTATTGAAAGCAAAAGAAGTGAGATTTTTCATGTAATGGTAATTATTAAGCATATGAAATTGGATATTCTTTTTATACTAGTTCCCAAGTTAATTTGATATATGAAGTGATTATCAAGAATATGGGATTAGAAACAACACCTCACAAAAAACCATATACTCTCAGTTAGGTTTGTGATAATGCAAAGTTGCAAGTGACGACATGGTGTAAAATTAGATTTTCCATCACATATAAATTTGTTGACGAGTTTGAATTAGATGTGGTTCCTCTTGATATTTGTGAAATTTTTTTTGGAAGCCCTTCTTTGTATGACAGGAAAGTCGTATTCTTCAAAAAGGGGAACAAATATCACCTCACCAAAGATGGGGTCGAGTATATTGTAAGATTTCATATCATGAAGACTAATTTATCACTTGTTGGTGCAGGAAAAATGAAGAGGCTCATAAATGCTAGCAAAAATTTTGTACTTTTGGTTGTGAAAGCAAAGGATATTGAAAAATATTACACTTTTAAAGGTTGTGATCCATCTCATAAAGACGAATTAGTTAAACTCATTTCTAACTACGATGATATTTTTCAAGAACCTAAAGGATTGCCTCCTAAGAGGGAGATTCAACATGAGATTCAATTGCACGAAAGTGCCCCTCTACCTAATTTTGGAATGTATAGGATGAATGTGATTGAGAATGAAGAGATTAAAAACCAAGTTCAAGAATTTTTTGAAAAGGAAGTCGTCAGGCCTAATGCTTCTCCATGTAGATCTCCTATTGTGTCAGTATCAAAGAAGGATGGTATGTGGAGAATTTATGTCAGTTTCATGCACTATATAAGATCACGGTAAAGAATCGATACCCTCTTCCTTGTATCGATTATTTGTTAATTAGTTAAAAGACGCAATTTAATTTTCTAAGATATACTTGTGAAATGGTTATTATCAAATTCATATTGTAGAAGGTGATGTTAGGGAATCCTCTTTCAAAACAAAGAAGGGTTTGTTTGAATGGTTAGCGATTCCTTCTGAGATTTATAACACCTCGACAACTTTTATGCATGTGATAAACGAAATTTTTCGACTATTCATTGATCACTTTGTGATTGTCTACTTAGATTATATTATGGTATTTAGCAAAACTTTTGGATGAGCATGTCAAGCCTTTAAGGAAAGAATTTGAAGCTACGAAAAAGGAGAAGTTGTATGTGAAATTGTCGAAGTGTGATTTTGGAAAGACATCATTAGTATACTTTAGTTACATTATAGGGGCGGTGAATTGAAAATAGATCCCTCTAATGTTGAAATGATTTTGAAGTAGCCCAAGCCTACATACACAATAGAAGTTATAAGTGTTTTAGGAGCAACTTAGTATTGGAGGAAATTTATTGCTAACTTCTCATTTATTGCATCTCTTTTACATGCCTTTACTAGCATGTAATAGGTCTTCTAGTGGAGAGGCAAGTTGCATAAAGCCTTTGATACGTTGAAATAAAATATCAATATAGCACCTATGTTAGCATTTCCAAGTTTGCAACAGTTGTTTGAGATGGAGACCAATGCAAATAGATGCACCATGGGAGCAGTTTTTGTGCAACAACATAAGCCAACCTGTTATCACTTTGAGACCTTTTCTAAGGTTGTTTTTAATTATCCTACATATGATAAATATTTTTATGTGTTAGTAGAAATTGTTAAGAAATGGAAGCATCACTTAATGGGAAACGAAACGATAATACATGCAGATCATTAATCATTATAGTATTTGCACTAAAAAAAAAAGCTACAACAATCAAGGCATTTTAGGTGGATGCGATTTCTATAACAACTTGATCTAGTCATCAAGTATAAGAAGGGTGTAAGTAACAAAGTGGTTGATGTGCTATCGAGACCTCATATCTATGCATCAATTTTCTTGTATAATTATTAATTAGCTCTTCACAGTTACATTGAGAAATATGTTAGAGATGAAGACTTCAAGGATGTGTATGAGAGGTTAACTCATGGTTCACAGGTAGAGAATTACCATTACAATGAAAGTTAATCTATCATGTAAATAATATACGTATCCCTGAAGATGAAATAACGCATGTGATTAGAGAAGTCCATACTTGTCCTATTTTAGGGCATTTTGTTGTAGGCAAGACTCTAACTCATTTGCAAATATTTTTTTATTGGCCTTGAATGAGAGAAACAATATCCAAATATGTCAAAGTGTATGTATTGTGTGCCACAAGGAAAACCACTAATAGATAATTGGATTTGTATACACCACTTCTAGTTCCTTCTCAACCATGGGAAACCATAAATATGGATTTTGTAGTAGGTTTATCTATTTCCAAAACAAGTCATTATTAGTTGTATGTAATTGTGGATAAATTCAACAAAATGTGTATTTTGATGCCTTGTAAGAAGTAAGTTGTAGCTAAATAGAACAAACAATTATTTTTTCAACATGTTTCGGTTGACATTCAATTTCCCACTTCTATTATTTCATAATAGGATTCTCACTTTCTAGGACAATTTTGGTTAAGCTTGTGGAGAATGATGAACACCAAGCTAAGAGAAATACTATTTTTCATCCATAGATTGACAGACAGACAAAGATGATCAATAGTACTATGGTACATTTTCTCCATGCATACTGTAGCAATCACCCTAAGCTTTGGGATGAATAACTACACTATGTGTAACATGCCTACAACTGAGCATTGCATTCATCTACATAGAGATCTTCATTTGAAACCTACTTTTGGTCCTTGTTGAAGTCTCCATTGGATTTGGTTTTTGGGAAAGATTTGGATTCTGATGAGTAGAGAGATGAAGATAATTCCAAAAATTTTGTATGGAAAATCCACATGCTGCATCAAGTAGTGCAAGAAAAATTCGAGAGGATCCAAGCCTAGTACAAGGCTAGGCATGACAAACATAGGATGGATCATAATTTCCAAGTTAGTGATCAATTTTGATTACAAATCATAAAAGATAAGTTAATAAGGGAAGGTAAGAAGACCAAGCCAATCTGGTATGACCAATTTACTATTTTGGAGAAGAATGGAACTAATTCTATCTCATTCAATGTACTGCCATATATGAAATTTTATTCAATTGTAAATTTGGAAAAATTGAAGTTGTATGAGCCTTTGATGATCATGGATCAGGATGACAGTATTCAAGTTCCTTCCATTTATGAATTTTCTCCTAAGTATTTGAATAAGTTGCACATTAGAGAAATCTTGAGGTCTAAAATGGACCTCAAAACAAAAATGTACAACCAATATCAACTTTATAAGAACCAATAGGATTCAATATGATGTTGTCAACCATGGGGGATGATTCACCATTTTTCGAGTAAAAAGAAAAAGTATAAAAAAACTGTTTTTTCAACTCATGTTTTCAACTTATCTCCGTACACTTTTACTCAAATTTCACGTGGGAGCACTCATTTTATTCTTAGTTTAATTCCTCATCCAAGGAGTGCCCATGTTCCATACTTTCGATGGACCCTACTACACGAAAAATGATAAATACATGAAAACTTGTGATTCTAATCACTTTTTTTCATGTATTTCTCTTTTTTTGTGTAGTAAGGTCCATCAAAAGTATAGAACATGGCTACTCCTTGGATGAGGAATTAAATTAAGCATCTAATGAGTTCTCCCACTCGAAATTTGGGTAAAATCATAGGGAGACAAGTTGAAAATACAAGTTGTAAATGTAGTTTTTTTTCCCTCTAAAATTTGATGATGTAATCTAATCTTATTTTATTATTTACAATATTATTTTATAATATTCCTTATGATAGCCATTTTAGACCTCACAATTTCTTGGGAATATGTCATTTTAGATAGGAACACAAGAACTTCACATCAAGGAAATATGGAATATATTCGAGTGGTTCTTAAGGGAATGAATCTAAACAAAGCATAGTGGACCGAGATAGGAAAAGTGAGAGAGAATACCCTCACCTATTTGTTGAGAAATTTAACTTTTGGTTGTCCAAAAGCTTCCTAGTCGGGGGGATTGATCTAAGAGGATCTATAAGGGTTTGAAATTCAAAGCCCTAAAATTTTATGGAAATAGTGCCATATCAAATAGCTCTATGATTACCATGGGGTAAAATGCACAGGATCAAAACTACCCTCAAATGTCTTCCCGGGACCTTCAACAGACCGTAAGGTTATCTGCAAAATCTACCTGTTACACACATGTTCATCTATCATATGTATATTGACAGAGTATGGAAAGAGGATCACCTTTGGTTCTTTCTAGATTCACTTGGGGATGTTTGTGCGGTAAGAAGAACTCCTCCTAACCGGCTCCAAGATGACCCCTGCACAAAAGAACAAAGAAAACCAATCATAGCATACACTTCTAACAATTAATGTAAGAATCTGTAACAAAAATGTATAAATGCATAACTTATCTACTCAATGCAACAAGCGTCAGAATGAACAAATAAATGCACAATATCACTGACACTTTGGAGTAGGGAACACAACCGCAGTCCTATATTCAGAATGGAGGAGTGATTACAACAAACCGTTGTATCAACCTTCCTTACCCCTTCTTCCTCTCTCTCTCTCTCTCCTTCTTTTAGCTAGCTCCTTCAAGAATATGGTAGCTCACAACAACTCTATGGGCTATCCTTCCAAATGCTCTGATCCCCTTTGCAATGGCCCTCTTGTTGCTTATATAGCAATCGAATTAGGGCTGCCAAGCTCCACTTGTAGTTCATTGGGGAATAAACCATGAACCTGCCTTGTTTACAAGATTTTTTCCATTTGCCTTCATTCTCGGAATAGAATTTCTCCAAATATATTGATTTTTGGAGTTTCATTGCTTTTGTAGCACAAATTTAGGGATTTAATATCTAGATATTTATGAGCATATTCGTTGGCATAACCTCTTGAACATCACTTAAGTTCACTAACGCTCCCCCTGGTCTAACAACAAGAGTTAGCAGGGTGACTAATGCTCCTTTATGCTTGGTAAGAAGCTTTATAAAGTAGGTTGTCAGTGTAAGGAGAGCGTTAGTGTGGATTCTGGGTCTGCAATTGTGATCATTTCTTCAGTCATCTTATCTTTCTTCTCTAATTTGATTAGGAGGTCGATTTGTCCTATAACAGATGCCCCCTAAAGTATGAGATTAGAGGCAGAGATGATGGCTGAAATACTTTATGAAAAAACACTGTAATTTGCTGTCAAATTTTTTGTAAAGAGAGAGAGAAGTTTTGGGTGGCAAGGAAAACCTGATAGAACAAAGATACATATATATAAACTGCCAAAATCATGTCTTGAGTTAGGAATTCCCATGCTCAGTAGCTATGTCAAAGTAATTTTCTCCTCGGAGATATAACAATGTTGGCCGCGAATATGGCACAGGGCAGATCCAGTGTCATAATAGATCATCCTGAAATAACTGTCTCCAAAGAACAATATCGGAGCTTGGGAGAGGAAACAAGGCTGAATGATGCAAGCCTCTACCCAAGGTCTTGATTCCTACTTCACCAAATAGCATAGATCGGTACATGTGATAATATGAGTTGACGTTGAACATGCACTAAATCATCTGATTACCAGCCAATAATGGAGACTGTTAACAGATGCTAGGAAGGCCGCCAATAATGGTGATGGTCTCCATGATGCACAATGCAAACTAATGAGTGTGAAATATTTTTTGTCGTTGAACACTCGTAGAATCGCTTAACTAGGAGCCAATAATGAAAACCCATGATCAAACACAAGGTAACCTACCACTAATGTCTACAAGTACCAAGGCACTGAATGTGTTTTTGGGTTATCTTCCTAGATAGAGTGTTGAAGTCGATAGGAAGAAACCTATTGAAAGGTAGGCAATGACGTGTCCTACATCAGTCGACACGAAATCAGACAAGGATGATTTTGTTTTTTGAAGAATCTTTTGAGCTTTTGGGTCTCAAAAACGGAGGGCATGATGAAAGGATATGTAGGATTGGTTGATAGAGGAAACAAATGAGAACCCTTGAACAATAGAAGGCACGACAACGGTTTCAACCAGACAATGCTAGACTCATGAACACTACAAAGTGTTTAAGATATGAAGATGCAATTACATCAGGGTATATAGGCTAAAAACTCATAGGTTGGTAGGGTTCATACTGAGAGGCTATCAAAATGACGGTTTATTTGAGGGAGTGCCATGTTCAAGGGAATGAACGCTGCCAAAGCGCGCTTTCGAATACAGGACACAATTGTATTTTCCACTTTTCCCCATCTGATTTTTTAATGAGTCCAGACATGTAAACTCATTGGTCTTTTCATGTTTAAAGAGTTTGAAAAGGATCGCAAAAAGAACGACTCTTTTCCCTATCTGATTGGTTTAATGAGTCCAGACAGGAAAACTTTAGATTTTTTCATCTTTTAAGAGTCTGAAAAGTATCATAAAAAGAATGACTCTATATCTTTTCTGTGTATTTAAAGAGTCCAGACTAGACAACTCAGTGGTCTTTGCATATTTAGAGAGTCTGAAAAGATCGTAAAGAAAGACTCCATGGTGGTCCCTTTGTCATAGTTGTTAACCGAGTGCGAAAGAAGGTTAATAGTATACCCATATTGGTTAATTTTCCGTATTTAATTTATTGAACCTACATAAAGAGAAACATTTTTCCAATAGATGTCAACCTCATTTTGTTACGAGTACGAGACGACGGACAAAACTCGTGTTTTGTCGTGACACTTTAATGAGCTCAGTAACAAAAACTCAGGATTTTTCATTTTTTAACCAGCAAGAAAAAGTACCTGAAAGAATGCTCAGGTCATTTTTAGCACGTTTAACGAGTAGCAAGACACAGCTTGGGATTTTTTCAGTTTAAAGAGCGAGAAAAATGTGCCAAAAAAGGATGCTCCATTGGTCTTTTTTAGTTTATGAGCTGGAACAAGATTAAAAAAGAGGTGCTCAGAGCATCGTTGGCATATATTTAACGAGTGCAAATGATGAAAAACTCGGGGATGTTTATATTTTTTAAAGAGCGATAAAATATCCCAAAAGAGTTCTTTACCAATTGTGGAATGGATGTTTAATGAGTCCTACTACAAAAAACTTGAAGATGTTTGTATTTTTTAAAGAGCAATAAAATATCTCCAAAAGTGCTCTACCATAGTTAGATAGATTTTAACGAGCTTAACGATGAAAGCTCGGGGATGTTTGTATTTTTTAAAGAGCAATAAGAGATCCCTAACAGTGATCAATCTATCGTTGCATATATCTAACGAGCGCAATGACAATAACTAGTGGATGTTTGTATTTTTTAGAGAGCAATAAAATATCCCTAACAGTGCTCTATTCATCTTTGTAGTAGTTTAATGATCCCAAAGAAGAAGACTCAAGGTTTTTCAGATTAACGAGCAAGAAAAATACCATAAGAAAATGTTCGAGCTTTCTCGATCCCATGTTTGACATTAGAAGGGTCTGTGCCATGCATTTCCTCATAGGACTAAGGAAAAACATCCTGGAAGTCCCTAAACGGGTAGGTGAAGCTCAGAATTTCCTCAGGATTGTGATTGGCTCCACTCTATATGTTTTCCACGATGTCCGTCATGACATAAATATCAGGGAGCAATGTTTGTGAAATATTTCCCCTATTTCCTTCTGAGTCCAAAAGTTGGATAGTTGTATATAGTGAAGAAATGATTTCATGTGCATTAGGTGATAGGATTTGAAGAGGCATCATGTCCGAATCAAATATCAAAACATGATTGTGTGAATCCTCCCAAGGTCGCTCTTCTGACCTCATGATGTCTCTAATAGCTTTGTCCATCGGTAGGACTTGATTGAGTGGATCGAAAGAAAGAGCGGTTATGGGTGGGCAGTGGTACTGTTGGCCGAAACCAAAGTGACTGGAGATTCATATGCAAATTGAATGGCTTGGTGACAACGGCATTTTCTCTTCATATGTATCAATGTCTGAAGGAGCTGGTAGGATCCTTGGATTGGTCTTTTCATGAGGAATAGATGAAAGCATATTGACCATTTATGAAACCTGTGACGGCTGAAGAGGGAAACAACCCATGAAGGAAGAAGCCTTGAGTAGATCGGTACCTACACTAATGTAATTGTCAGTTCCACTTCCTACTAGGGTTATAGAGACACTTGGTAATGGTGGATAATCAGGGGTGCACAAAGACAACTGATCTACTCTAATAATCTTTCCATCCAATGGAAATTGGATGATGCGAAAGACAGTAGATACGATGGCCGTCATGACATATGTCCAACTGCGACCCAGCAACAGATTATAGTCGAGTTTCTCGTTCATGACTTCTACATCCACGATTACTATTTTCCCAACCAAAGTGATGGGAAAACTGGCTAAGCATCCTTTTGGGATGAAGGTGTGGCCATCGAAATCTTTAAGGGAGTTGGACGGCAGGGAGAGGGTTGGGGAACCCAAGGCGAGCCAAGATGAAGCCGACATGACGCAGGTCAAAGCACCTTCGTCGATGCCAGTTCGGTGTATACCTTTACCTTTCGAAGTGATATGCACCTGAAATGCAAGCTGGTGGGAAAGGGGGGGTTTACACTTATCCATGTTGAAAATAGAAAGCATGGAATCCATAGCTTCAATACCCCTGATAGCCGAAAGTAAAGCTTTCCTTTGGCTGGGGCATCTTTGTAAGGCTTCGAGTGCCAACATAGCCGACGACACTTGTGCCAAATCCTCTATGATGTTGTAGTGTTGGGTGGCATGTGCAGATGTGTTGTGTGTTGTGTGTCGAAGTGCCCCCTTTAGGGGTCGAATTACAAAGTCCTCAACCAGCCTTCGATTCGCAAATCGTTGGGCAGCGATGGGTTTTGACCTGCAGATGGTTCTACTACCGGAGTGACAGGAGCTTCATAGGATTTGGCTCTGGTTGTTAGTTCTACCATTTCAAATGTGTAAACGGTAGAACTTCCTTCACCAGCTAAAGGATGTTGCGAACCGTCGCTGCCCCCTGAAATGGGTTGCAGTTGGTTGGCAACGAGATTTTGCTGCAGTTGATTAGCAAAAGGATTTCTAAGGACAACATGTGCCTTAACAAAATATTTCTTGACAAGGTAATCCATGCATTCTTGAAGATGCGGACAACGCCAGGTTACGTGTTCTTCAAGATAGAGTTTGCACGAATAGTTGGTGCCTTTATCCTTTTCCGTATCAGCAGGCACAGTGGCCTTCTGTTTTGGGTTGGGCTACTTAGATGACTGCTCCTCAGAAGGAGTGGTCTTGTTCTTATTCTTCTTGTTCTTTCTACCGGATTTCTGTGTAGACTGCACAAAATTAATTGTGGTGGCAGGAAGAGCAGTCACTTTCGTAGAGGGGTCTATTTCTAGCGACCCCGGAGGTTGCACCAACGATCCCGTCGGCATGCGCTCTAGGGTGCTGCTAGGTGGGAGGATTGGTGTTATCAGGAGCATAGGGATAATGTCACAGAGAGTGCCAGACTGTGAATAGATCAAATCTAAGTGCTGGGCACGATGAATGGATAGGTCCTCTATTACCGCACCACCTAGAGTGACATCTCTAGTGATTTGTGGGAGCAACGATTTACAAAACCAGTCTATTAAGAGAAAACCAGCGATGGGAGCTTTGACTAACCTTCTCCTACGTCTCCATTCATGGATATGATCGAAGATGTGGGTTGCAGTATCCTAAAAAAATGAGGTAAGGAGCTCTGTCCTTGTCTAATAACGGATAGGTAACTGAAAGTGCTTTAGGAAATCCATCACTAAAGTGTCAAAGGTATTCATCGACGCACGTGGTAACTCAATATACCACTTTGCAGCATTTACGGTGAGGGTGTTGGGAAAAAGACGTAACCGGACACTATCATCCACCATAGAGTTACAAACACGCCAGAGATGGTAGGTGGTGACATGAGTGCTCGAATCCTCCCCTTGTTTTCCATTGAACTTAGGAATGTCCATTGGTATTTTATGCGAGATCAACAACCGTTGTAAGTTGTGGTAGATGGGGTCGTTTATTAACTTGTATAAGTTGGGGATATCCAATGTTGTCGAAAAAGGCAAATTGTTGGCTGCCCTCGACTCAGACCATGGTGTACATGGGTTGCGTGGTGTAACAATTTCTTTGTGGAATGGTGTTGTAGATGGGATTTCCATGAGGATTTTGGTACTGGGGTATGAAGTTGCCCCCAGTATAAGCGGTGCCCCCTTGACTCATTTGATCTTGTGAGTAGGGTGACCCCATGGTTTGGGTGGGAATCCCTTGTGGATTCCCAATCGACACAGAACTAACTGTATGGCTTTGATTCACAGAGGGAACACTCATGTCAATCAGCGACTATCCATGCATGCCTAAGAATGGTGGGGGAACTGTGACATTCCCCGCCATCATGTGCATATTGGGAACTGCCCTAGATGTTTGAATCTGGGGCTTGTAATTGTACATTGGTGGCCGACCTTGGTTTTGGTAAAATGTGAGTGTGCCCATACTGTCGCATTGAGTGTTATATGGAGCATTATATGTGGCACTAGTCGAAGGTATGATTTGTGGCACCATAAGGGTGGAACCGGCATCTTCTGGGTTCCACCTATAGAGGGTGTTATGTGAGTTGCAGTGCCTGGGATGAATGGGATTGCAGTGTTCCACATTATCGGTGTTGTGATGACCGTCGACTGGGGAAGTGGTAGAGGACCAACAACGTCTCTATAATTCTGAAACCCTTGAGGTGCCAACTCGATAGATGGGAAAGTTCCACCTACTGAAGAAGAAAGTACTGGTACTGCGGGAGTAATAATAGTGTCCAATAGATCTGTAAGCGAAGTGTTAAAATGAGGAAGAAATCCTTCCACAAAGAAATCCTGTGGCAAATCAGAATCGTCGGTTATCCACATAGACCCCGTGTGTGATTTACGATACTGATTCCTCAAATATGAGGAATATGAGTCAGTGGAACTCGGTAGATCCTCCACAATGAGTGGAGGAATTCCTAACAATCGTCTGGATTGACGACGAAGGCTAGATGTAGCCGCAATGACTGTTAAGTTTTATCAAATAGATTTTAATGTGATATTCTTTAAAGTCTCAAAAACGATAGCACTCAGGTACAGAAAAATAAAAAATACACTAAATATGCTAATCAGCAAACACAGGAAATTACCTCGCGTGATGAACACCAATTACTAGAGATGAAACCCGGTTTCTCAATGAGTAACAAAGAAGGATGGCCAAATGTATGGTTACGGTTGCTTTTGAGCTTTGTCTGAAGCTCAGATTGAGAGGCCAAGTACTCTTATGAAGACAAGCACCCTTCCAAAAACTAAAGACAAAGTAGGTCCGTCTATTTTAGGTACTAGGACAGCCCATCCCAATCACCTTCTGTAAGTACCTACAAGGTTTGGCCACTAGAGATGCCTCAAATCATAGAAATTACCAGGGGGGACATAGTCGTAGATAGCACGCTGTGTGGGCAGGATACCTGAGTCCCCAACTTAGTTCTGAAGTCCCCGAAGGGAGCCCCGATACATAGAATTCCCAAAGGAGTTGTAAGAGAAGGCGGGCTACCTTCAATCACAATCCGATGTTGTCTCGTATTTTGCTCCATTATGAGTGGAGTGGTCCTAGTAATGTGAGTGCAGAAGGATTTTTCACTCGTTAAGGACACTAGTTTTGATTTTCAACCTTGGGCAATTGACTCACATGCTTATCCAAAGGTCCTAATCTAGCTAATGTTGATTTGCTCTAAAAAAAGACTAACTGATTGATTTTAATGCAAATTTTAGTGTACTTTCTTATTTTTCTTAGGTAGGGGTGTTGACGTATGAATATGGTGAGACTCTTGACTCAATAAACCATGCATAACAATGCTTTGAAAAAGAAATTCAATTTCTTATGCAAACAAGTCTTATTCTACACATGTATCATTTCACATATTCATGAATTCATCAGTGCATCTAAAGCCATTCAACATTTTGCATAACCGAAAGTTTCTTTTCTCAATATTCCCTAACGCCTATTGAGCCAAAACAAAGCAGCCTACAACTATTTCAACAGAAGGAGATATATAGTTTATCGGCTTTTCTTTCAACAAAAATGACTTTTATGAGAGAAAAACTAAAACATTTTCTTAAAAAATAAATTTTAAGACACCAAATTTGTTAGCATGATACTATTGCAGATCTTTCTTTCACCCCTAAGACAAGTTCCGCCCCTTTTGGTTCACAAAATCTCTTGAAAAACACATAAATGGGAGACTAACGCTCTGTCTATGTGTAAACATAGCTTTAGTTTGGTCACTAACGCTCCCTATGCACAGTCAAAGAGCTTTATAAATCTCTATGTAGACTAGCAGCCTGCGTTAGTGAGGGAAATAGCTCAAAAATAGGGCTTTTAGGATTAGTTTTTGAGGAGAATGCAACTTTGCAGGATGCAACAAGATAGATGGTGGATCAAAAAAGGATTTGAAGAAGGTGGAAGCTCATAGAAGAAAGAGAAGATCTAAGAGGAGTCTGGGTAACTGGGAACTACATGTATAGTCCCTAGCGGAGTCGCCAATTATGCTATGGGGTAAAATGCACGGGATGAAAACTACCATCCAAAGTCTTCCCCAGACCTTCGGCAGACCGTAAGTTTATCTGCAAAAGCTACCTGTTACACACATGTTCATCTATCATACATATATTGATAGGGCATGGAAAGAGGATCAACTTTGGTTCTTTCTAGATTCACTTGGGGATCTCCGTGCGGTAAGAATAACTCCTCCTAACCAGCTCCAAGATGATTCCTGCACAAAATAACAAAGCAAGCCAATCATAGCATACACTTCTGACAATTAATGTAAGAATCTATAACAAAGCATCAGAATGAACAAATAAATGCACAATATCATCGACACTTTAGAGTAGAGAACACAACCACAGTCCTATATTTAGAATGCAAGAGTGATTACAACAACCCGTTGTATCAGCCTTCCCTACCCCTTCTTCCTCTCCCTCTCTCTCCTTCTTTCAGGTAGCTCGTTCAAGAATATGACAGTTCACACAGCTCTATGGGCTATCCTTCCAAATGCTATGATCCCCTTTGCAATGGCCCTCTCGTTGCTTATATAACAATCGAATTAGAGCTGCCAAGCTCCACTTGTAGTTCATTTGGGAAAAAACAATGATCATGCCTTTTTTACAAGCTTTATCCCATTTTCCTTCATTCTCGGAATAGAATTTCTCCTAATATCTTGATTTTTGGAGTTTCCTTCCTTTTCTAGCACAAATTTAGGGATTTAGTATCTAGATATTTATGAGCAAATTCGTTGGCATAACCTCTTGAACATCACTTAAGTTCACTAATGCTCCCCCTGGTCTAAAAGCAAGAGTTAGCAGGTTATTAATGCTCCTTTATGCTTGGTAATAAGCTTAATAAAGCAGGTTGTTAGTTTATGGAGAGCATTAGTGTGGATTTCGGGCCTGCAATTGTGATCATTGCTTCAGTCATCTTTTCTTTCTTCTCTGAGTTGATTAGGAGGTCAATTTGTCCTATAGAAATGATGTTATTCCAACAAAATTTGAATCACATCGAATGGATTTTATATGAAGATGTTATGGTAAATAGAATATTTTGACCAACAATAGGAGTCAAACTTATGAGGACATGTGGAAAAATATGGATGTGATCAATGGTAGTACAACAAGGTGACGTGGAAGATGTAGGATGATGTGGCATAACATGGAGATGATATGTGGTAGAGATGTTGAATGGGCACTGATTAGGTAGTTAATCATGTACTAGGTGGGCCAATCCTATGGTGACACATGGACTAATCACTTGATGCCATGTGGCACCACAAAGCAACCTAAAAGATTTCATTTGGTGGATAGTTGGAGTGGTAGGATTTGAACCCTAACCTCGATGGTGATAAGGAAATAACTTCAATAATGAGCCACAAATTTCTTTTGTAACCAAACAACATAAACCTCTATTTAAAATATATTTATAATTACGAAACAAAATTAGGGATGCCTACCAGCTTGATGTCGGGACCTCCGCATGCCCACCAATACCTCGAATCAAGTTGTTTTAATGCTATGCATGTGGACTAAGATATGTTATATGTTGGTTTAATATTATTAGCGGAGGTTATTTTTAAAAAAAATGAATGGTTATATTTATATAATGAATTTCCATGTTTTTACATGGTTATAATCATAAATTATAATTAATATCGATATCATGCACTCAACTCGAGATAACTCCGGCAACCTGTAGACTCAACCCTTGGTAAGTTGGCCCACAAAAACTATATATGCCTAAAGAAACTAACACTGCCATAAATTTTTGGTGTAAATAGAAAAGGCCAATCCATTTGGTTTTGTAGCATGGTTATCACTATTTTGTGATAATACATAGAGTTTGTGCCCGTTTTGGATATGTTTGAAAGGAGATTTTTTGTGAGGTGTTCTTTAAGGGTTTTTAAAAAGTTGCAAAATATAGAGATAGCTTTAGAGACTGGGTATTTGATGTAATTTTAGTCATTTTACATTATAATTGAAGAGGCCAATCCATTGGAAGCAACCCCGGAGACATTCCCACAATGGTAAACTTCATTATCAATATCATTGGTTTGTTTTATTTTATCTACAATCATTTATTTTTATAGGATTTTTTAATAACGCTTTTCAAGCTTGGTATGTTGCATTATGTTTAAGGACAATACATCATAGGCTCACAATAAAAGATCCTGATCAATATGCTTGGAATTCTTTACCTTTGCTAATTTCCCAAAGTCAAAATGATTTTTCTCATCAACCCTTAAGAGATTTTCTAAGTTTCATATATCGTTGGAAAGGTATCTGGGAGCCCTATCCAAATCTGCACTTAGTAGGAGAAGCTAGATTGATCTTCCACATACAAAATTCCTTCAAACAAAGGCTTTTAAATTATACATGAAAACATCATAGTCATAATGTTTTTAAAAAATCCATCACTTATCTTGCTACTGTGATGCTTCTGAACTAATGACTTCAAATACCACCAAAATTTCCCTCATCTTGAAACTCATTGAAATCAATGAACACTCTTTTCACATCAATAACAATCAACATGCATTCTGCTCAACAACATGAAAGTGTCAGGATCCTCTATAATCGAACCATAAAAGTGTGGGAGTGCAAATGGGTTAATAGTTTGCGTTCTAGCCTATCTATCCATTTCTGTAATGAGAAATGTAAACACTTATAGTTATCTATCTTTTTCCATAGTGTTGGTGGGGTGTGAAGATATTTCTACTTTTACAAGGTCCTCAAAGATCCTCACTTGCTTACCAGAAATGGCCTTAAAGGTCCCTATGGACAAGGAAAGAGGCTCACATCCAACTAAGAAGGGCTAACTTCTAGTGGAAGTGAAGGCTTTTGGTAGAAAATTTCCTATCTTTCCTCAAAGAAAATTATTTGTTTCATTTATTTTTCCATAATTTTTTAAAATATGATGCTAATATGTTTTTTTTCTTCGTGTATAAGAGATGAAATGAAAGAAAGAGAAAATTAACTAAAGGATTAGGTATCACATACTTTGACACCTTCGTAGAAATGGCACCAAAAATTGATGGCCCTTAGTATTGCAAAAAAAATGTTGCAACTTCCAAGGGTCTCAACTTTAATTATCAACCTGGGGCTCATACAAACTTAAGAGGTGTCGACACTTTATGTGTAGCAGACACCATCTCTTTCTCTTGTTGATTTTTATGTATATGGAAGCATTGAAATGAAGGTTGTATGTACATAGACCAAATTAACTAATATATGCTACAGGAAAAATGTAATTGCAGAAAATGATTTGTTGAAATGAAAATGGCACGTAAACCTATGCTACTTGCAATGAAGAAAAGAAAACTTGCAACATCTATATTATCTACAATGAATGGAGAACCAGACTTGCATGCCTCTATTCTATATACAATGAATGGAGAAGCAAATTGTTGAAATGAAATACTATGAAATCAAAACCTTATTTTGTAGAAAAACAGTTTTCTAAAGAAAATTTGACATAAGCATTTATGAGGTATCTATACTTCCAAGTTCCATTATGAGTGCATGAGGAGTGTTGTAATATATTGAAGAAGTCATATCGTGAATTTATTGCAAATCCTATGAGAATGGAGAGATGAATGTAGGATGTTATGGGAGTCGTTATTTTACTACAACATATAATCGAACAAGCAAGTAAACCAAAAAACTTGGTATTCTGAGAGGTAAGGAAACTATGTAAATGTTAAAAAATTATAACATCAACCTGATGCAATCTTTAAGACAACCTAGTTCAACATTATGTTAGTTCCAAATTATGTGTGTTTCCTGTAGCTGCAAAATTGGTTACATAGCAAAAGAAAACAATGAACAATAAATTCTGCAATAGGAAAAGAAATAAAGTGTAGTGAAGATCTAAAATATAATGAACTAGTCCTATTATTACAATAAAAAAACATGAATAACCTATATAAAAATATTTTTTTTATAAAATCAACTATTTAACCTTGCATAAGTGCTATGAAAAGGTAAATTTAAAAAATGCTGAAAAAATGAATAAAAACATAATACTAATAAGGAATACAAGAGGGCTTTAGAACTCTTGGGGTGCGGCCAACCCAATGATGCATAGAGTACTTAGAGGAAAGCCAAATGATGGGACCAACCCTTTAACTTGCGGATTAAACTAGTTTAGCCAATGATTAATTTAAGATCTGGGTCAAACACGTATGATTAGTCTTATGCAATTGATTAAAAAAGATATTTGTCTGTTGGCATTGATTGTGGAGTTATTGCTGGTATGCTGGCTTTTGTACTCGCCTTGATTTTCTCCTTCCCACTCTTTCGTTATGCTAAACCCTCGTTTCACTTCACTTTGGCATTTTTTGGCTTCTCTCTGTTGTGATGAGGGTTTGTGTGCTCTCGTTGGCCTGCTTGCTACTGTGTCGAACTCGGCAGTAATGCTCTGCCTACACCTTGCTATGGTTTCCTCCACCTAGTGGTGACGTAACTCCGCCCATGCTTGCTATTTCATTACCTGGTTGCTTGGGCACTATATTGGAGGTTTCGTCGACTTCGTGAGAGGGTTTACTTCGTCCCTCTATTGGGTCTTTAACCTTACTTGTGGTTACTGTTCTTTCCACCATTCCGTTATCTTGCTCTTCTTCATTTTTCTGGTTAAGCTTCTAGTTATTGGTTCTTTGGTTGATGTATGAGTGTTTTGCTGTCCTGGCATGTCTCAGTCACAGTGGATTTCCTCGACTTTGCTTGGTCCTAGTAAGGTAAGCTTACTTTTCCATGCCAGAGCTAATCTTCTCTATTTTTCTTCATTACTAAGGTAGTTGCTCCTTCGTATGCAGGGTTTAAGCTTGTGACTGTGACTCAGTTGGGGTTTCATTCCTCCAGCACGGTTACTCTTCAGTTAAACTGGCTTTTCCTTCACTGCTCATTAATTTTCACATTCTGTTTTCTTGGCATACAAATGACTGATATGGTTCTGCTAGTTTTCTATGGTAGGTTAGGGTTTGCTCCAGGCCTAGTCTCCGAAAAGGTTGCAACTCAATGACTCCAGTAGGGTCGTTCTCTGCTGCTATTACTTAGTTAGTAGTCTTCTTTTCTCTGTCATGACACTGGGAAAGTCTCAATGCTCTTCCATTTATTTGTCTTTGTTGTTGAGTGACCTTTGGCTCTGATTGTATATAATTTTGCATGTGTTTCGGGCTCTGGTCATATGTAACTTATTCTGCTTATTCTCTTGTGACCAACTAGGGTTCAACCCTAGCTTCGGGGTTTGAAGTTCTCTTGACTTACTCTATTATTATCTAGAACTTTACACTGTTCTTTATGTAGGCCAGCATTATATTTATAAAGGAGGAAGTAACAAGAAGATTTTGTATAAATGGGTTACCTCTATTATAATTGCATTCTACAGTAGTTGCATCTGCATTCTGTTGAGAACTATATCGTAGCTATTTCTTGCTTTCGTATGTGTGGGAACTTTTGTTGTTGTCAAAACTCTGTGTTAGGAAATACTCTGTTATGGCTCCTTTGCTCGAACTCAGAAACTATGTCTCTGTTTGCTAGGAAAGATATATAGAAACACATAGTGTTGTTTTAATTGACACAGATAGTAATTAGAGGTGAAAAGAAATAAAATAATAGAATATTGTTTGTAGATAGTTTCAGATACTCAGGTTTTGTAAACTGTCTATTTTTGTATTATCTTGCTATGCTGGTCTTTCGAACCCCTTCAAGAATGTATTCCATTGGTTTTTGTATTGTTTTCATACAGTTACTTGAACTGTTCACAGTTATTCTTCAGTTGCTTTATAGTTACATAATTGATAACTATTTCGGGTTTTCTGGACCTATAGGATATACAATATATATTTTTAAATCGAAAGATAGTTGTAAGATAAATCAACAAAAAGACAAAATAGTGTGGCGGTAACGACCCTAATCTAACTGTACTGTTCCTAAATATCTCTTAACTAATAATGAAATAAGAAACAAGTTCCTTAACACTATTTTGATCAACAAACATAAAATGAAACCAAATGATAATTAAACCTATCCTCCTTAGCTGAGACTAAACAACCGATCATGGTACCCTCAGTTGGATGCTCCTGCATCAAGTTCCCGGGGTAAGAAAAAATCATGACTCTGGTCCATGAGCTTCTCGACTGAATAGTCTGCTTGTTGTATTTGTTTGACATCAAGCCATGAACTATCCTCAGTGGGACGACTCTTCCACTTGACAAGATACCGTAGGTATTCCTTCCGCAGAGTCTGCTTAGCCACCTGAGTGTCGAGGACCACCTGAGTGTCGAGGATCCTCTCGATCTCAAGGGCCTGAGCTGAAGGCATTTGTCTCATCCAAGTCTCACTTCCTTCCTGTGTGTCCCATGTAGTTTGTGCTGTACTATCTTCCTCAGGACTGGCAGTATATGGAAATAAGTCTGCCACATTGAAGATGGGTGAGATGCTTATTCCTAGTGGAAGTTGTAATTCATAAGCATTGGCTGAAAATGTTTGGATAATTTTGCAAGGGCCAACCTTTTTGTACTTCAATTTGTTGTACGCACCCCTAGGAAAATGTTCCTTACACAAATGTATGAGGACTTCATCCCCCACAATAAACTGTACCTCTCACTGTTTCAAATCTGCCCACTACTTATAATTTTGACTGTTATCCTACAAATTCATCTTTACCTTCTCATGTAGGTCATTCATTGCTGTGGTGAAATCTTCCCCATCAGCACTTCATCTTTCCTACTGTCCTAGATCTTGAAACTCATGCACTCCACGAAGATGCATGCCATATAAGATATAAAAAGGACTGTACCCCATGCTGCGATTGGGTGAGTCATTGTAAGCGAACTTCGCCTGGGCAAGTAGACGATCCCACATCCTTGAATTTTCCCCGATCAAACTTCCTAGTAGGTTCCCCAAGCTCATGTTTACCACCTTTGTTTGGCCATCAGTCTACGGGTGAGAAGCAGAGCTGAAAATTAATTGTGTGTCCATATTTTTCCACAAGGTGTGCTAGAAGTGCCCTATAAATTTCACATCCCTGTCAAAAATAATGGACATATGCAGGTCATGTAGCCTGACGATCTCTGTGAAAAATAAGTGGGCCATGTGAGTGGTATCCCTGGTTTTTTTTACAAGGAATGAAATGTGCCATTTTTGAGAACCAGTCTACTACTACCATCACAGAATTATAACCCTGCTGCATCCTTCGTAGACCCAAGACAAAGTCCAAACTAACTGAGTCCCACCGACTACTCGGGAGGGGAAATGGTGTGTAGAGTCCCATATTCTGACAATGCCCTTTTGCTAACTGACAAACTTTACATCTGGTCACAAATATCTGCACATCCCTTCGCCTTCTTAGCCAATAATAAAAATGGCTGAGCTAATCTAATGTTTTTCCTATGCCAAAATGCCCGGCTAGACCTCCACTATGCTTCTCCCAAATGATATTATCTCTCATCGAACAATTGGGAATAGCTTCTCCTATAGATTATAGTCCAACCATGGACTATTGTTTCTCAACAAAGGATTCCGACAGGCTTCATAAGCCTCTTTGGAATCCGCATCAGTCTAATACAAGTCTTTCAAATGCTCAAAGCCCAACACTTGTATCATACTCTCCTACAAGAGCAAAGGTCTTTTGCTCAATGCATTTGCCACCTTGTTGGCCTGCCCGCT
Organism: Pinus taeda; assembly: GCA_000404065.3. NCBI lineage: Eukaryota > Viridiplantae > Streptophyta > Pinopsida > Pinales > Pinaceae > Pinus > Pinus taeda. Next base: position 226,785 of record APFE030640195.1, read on the forward strand.
AATGTCTTTCAATGCAAAAGTGAAACTCTGTAGATATTCGACCCACTTAGCATGCTTGTGATTCAACTTATGCTGTTGCATCACGTATTGCAGTGCAGAATTATCAGAAAATAAAACAAACTCACTCCCCAGTAGATAATGTCTCCACTGCTTCAGTGCTTGGACAAAAACATAGAATTATTTCTCATAAGATTAATACTTCTGCCTGCTCTCATTCAAATTCTCACTGAAAAACACAACAGGTTTGTCTTCCTGGCTAAATACAGCTCCAATGGCCATACCGCTTGCATCACAGCAAACCTGAAAAAGCTTGTTAAAATATGGCAATCTCAGGATCGGTCTTTCTGTAAGCTGAAAGCTTTTCTCTACTGCCTCAATCCAAGGAAAAGGCTGACTTTCCTTTTTTATAGTATCCAACATAGGTGCACAGATCTTACTAAAATTCCTTATAAATTTGCTATAAAAACTTGCCAACCCATGAAAACTACATACCTCAAATAGACTTTTTTGGGATGGCTAGTTAATGATTTCTACAATCTTCTCTGGGTCCATCTTCAACTCATTCTCTGCAATTAGAAAACCCAGATAAACTAGTTCTCTTTGAAGAAAAGTACATTTTCTTAGATCTATTAGCAGCTTATTCTGCTGCAATTTCTACATCACACTTCGAACATGTTGAATGTGTTCCTCCTTAGTCTTGCTGAAAATTAATATATCATCAAGATACATTATTACAAACTTTCCAATGAACTTTTTCAACATTTCATTGATCAGTCGCATAAAGGTACTAGGGGCATTACTTACTCTGAATGGCATTACTAGCCACTCATACAACCTTTGATTGGTCTTGAAGGTTGTCTTCCGCTCAACCCCTTCCCTGATTCGAATCTGATGATAACCACTCTTCAGATCAATCTTTGAAGTATGTTGACCCGCTCAGGTAGTCCATCATATCGTCCATCCATGGCAGTGGAAATTTGTACTTGATGGTAATCTTATTGATTACCCTCGAATCTCTACACATTCACCATTCTCCTCCTTTCTTGGGAGCGAGAACTGTTGGAACTGCACAGGGGCTCAAACTCTCCCTTATTAGCCCTTTATCCAACAATTCCTGCATCTACTTTTTGATTTCCTCGTTATCTTTGGGGCTCATCGAGTATGCTGCCTTGTTTGGTAGACTTGCTCCAGGTATAAAGTCAATGTGATGACTAATACTTCTCTTAGGAGGCAATGAACAATGTAAACTTTGAAACGGGAACTATAAACTCAAAACGGGAACTCTGACCAAAAAAACCCAAAAAAACATCAAAAACAGTGCTAGAAACGAAAAGTGTGTATACTGGAACGATGTTTTTATTTTTTAGGTGTCAATTTTGAACATGTTTTAAAAATGGCAGTGACTATGAAATTTACTATGAAATTTTCATGCAAAATATAGCTTCAAAATGAAAGTGATGATACCGGAACAATGATTTTTTTTTTAGGGTCAATTTTCAAAATTTTAAAAAATGCTAATAAAACCAAATTTTTATGTGTCAAACGAAGTTGTTTATGAGGGAAAAAACACATTAATGTTTTCGGTAGAATATCATTTTTCTTTCCTAAGTATAAATTTAACATGTTTTCAACCATAACATGCTAGATACAAAAAAAATTGAAATTTTTTCAACTATAAAATTAAAAAACAATGACATTATGAACAAATTACATCACTAAATGAATTCAAAAGTCATTATTTGTATATTGAATAAAACATTATATCTCTAATTTAATATTGCATTGTAGATATTTTAAACAATAAAATTTATCATAATTAAGACATATAATCCAACAACATAAAAATGCCTCATAACTTCTCATCTAACACCATATGGAAAACATTAATTTTATTCAAGATACGATGCATACATCAGTTATATAAACTATCTTAAACAATTATTCAAAATCACTCATATTTTCTTTCACACCATCAGAATTCACATCTTCAGATGAGTGACTGGATGCTGACAAAGATGTTCCATATTCTTCTCTTTCATCAACCAGTGCCCCATCTGAGGCCACATGCATGCCCAACATTTCAAGTTTCAAAATTATTCTAGATCTACGACTGGTTCCAGTTGACTCCCATGTCAACACTCTTCCTTCTGGTAACAACCTTTTAAGAATCTATATCGTCTTGAAGCGAATAGTTCCTTTCTTTGTTAGATTAAAGTCATAAACAAGTATGTCATAATCCTCCAATTTTAATATGTCTGTGCGGAGGCGATTTATATTTGTACCCTTTCTTTTTCTTTTTCTGCCATTTTTTTTGTCAACTACCATCTCTGGCTTATACACACCATTGAATGGGTGTGTATTTGTGGCATACCAATGTACTTCAACACTTGTAACATCCTCATTTTCTGTAAAGACCTTTTATAACTTTAGCTACCCAAAATGGATAGCCATTGGGATCTCCATCTGCTAGCACTGCAATCATGAAACCCTCCTCAATATCCTGTACTGAACCCCTATGAAGGTCTTCCATGGCTTCACGTTGTGCAAGAGATCTTCTGGAACCAATATACATCTCTCTTTTCGCTGCTTGTGAGCAATTAATAATACCTTGAGATTGTTGCTGTTCAACAATGTTTACTTCCTCATGTTCATTTGACATATTTTGTGGCGAAATAAATGGATTTTTCAAAGGTATATCTTCATTTGTTGTTGTTGAAATGATATCACTTTGATTATTGAAAAATGACTCCTACCAAACTGAATCAGCAATGTCAAAGTACTCATATGTATATCTAATACATTTTTTAATTTCTTCCAGGCAATCAGAATAATTTATATCTCTATTATGTCTGCTTTCATTCTGAACTTCACCAACTGATTGTAATAACAATATTTTTGATGCAAATATTGGATGATCTGGAATGAACTTCAAAAATTGCAAACCTGATGACGGTGCCCATTCTATAGTAGTTGAATACTTCTTGCCCCATATTAGTGTTTTCCCATAAAAATTTTTGATACGAAATTGATGTTGGAAGCTAATATCATTAAGTTGTTCAATGCATTTCCCCTCAACATATGATCCCATAATAAACCTTCGCATGTCAACAGTTTCTTCCAACACATCAAAAGTAGGCTCTGGCATGTATGATTTCTTAATACATTCAATTAGTGATGGCAAGATCCCAACTTCCTTCCTCCTCAATGTGACTGAAAAACGACTGAACATCTGATCAATATGGTCATGGGTGTGCCCAACAAGAAGGAAACCAACCTTTACCTTTTTGAAAAATTCTCAATTCAACAAGCATGTTTAGATATCCAAAAACAACCTAATTTTTGTTTTCACGACAAGTGTTGTCCAATTGTAGATGCAAAACTTCAGGAATATTACCAGACCAATGAGAAATCACATCATGAAATATGGTTATGGTCAGATTTGCATCATTATGAATATTTGGAGCTGTGAAGTACACCCTTGGAAAAAATTTCCCATTGAAGACCATACAACCGACCAAGTGAAACTGAATAAAATTTTCCTCCTGTAAATTTTTGGGTGTGCGAAAAAAATGTAGTAAAAGTGTTTTCTTCTAGTCCATTCCATCAATTATCAAACCCAAATATTTATTCGGATTATCATGACACTTCTTTCGATGCTTGTACAACTTCTTCCTTTCGTTTGTTTGTTGTTCGCGATGCTCCTGAAGTTCTTTGACAATTAAATCTACACAACATAAAAAAAATTCATTAAGAAATATGTTTTTAAAGTTGATGACTTACAATTTTAAAAGTTAAAGTTATGAATGCTTACCTCTTTCCGACCCTTCAAATTTGTCCCTTTTTTATTTAAGAGATGCACATGTACTGCAAATCCCCATCCTTGTCTTCTTAGGAATACAAACATTGTTGAATTCTTTCTTCCATACTTTCACAAAATATTGACATGTAATAAACCTGCCATGTCCCTCAGCAGCTTCTGCATATTCTTTGTATAAATTATAGGTTTATTGTCTTGAAAAATTATCTGGAATATGTATTGTTTCTCTATTTGGCATACACTCTCCATGCTTTGAAAAGAAATCTTTCATCCATGACATTGCAGTATTTGATAATGGCCCAAATTGTCTTTTATGACGTACTTCTGAATAAAATGTGGGATCCTTTTCCAAATTTTCTTGAATTCTCGAGAGACGAAAATTCCCAATCGAATGAAACATTTTGAAAGCTTTTCTACAGATAAATAAAGTCCTAATATGATAATCATAACCTGAGAATGTAGATTGCATGCACCCAACTAAATATGAATTTTGCATGCTTTTATTCATTGACATATATCTCTTCCTGCTTTCTAATGCAAATTTGAAATCCATATGTTTCAAGCAATCTTTTTGGAAACATTCACTTGAAACGAGAGCGCTAATAGAACTTCTTCTCATCAAATATTCTGCTCTACCCCTTGTATAACTAGAACAACTTGCATTGATACGAAAAGGTCTGCTCCTACTCCTCGATACAATATTTCTTGTCAACATCTCCATCATTGGATCGTCATTTGTATAAGGATTTTCATCATCATTAAGTGGAATGTTATCCACACTATGATCAGCTCTGCTTTTCAAATATTGACTTGGAGGATATTCTTCATCTTCCCCTTCTTCAGTGCTACTGTCATAGTCCTTAGAATTTAGATTGAATGGAAAATTTGACTCGATGTTTAATGGATATTCTTCCCCATGTGCATTGTCATTGCTACTCTCATAGTCCATAGAATTAGGACTACGTCGAAAATGTGATTGTTTACTTATTGAAGATGCTACATCCTGTCCTTTGTCACTGCTACCTTTATACTCATTAGAATTAGGACTAAGTGCATCATCCTGTCTTTCATCACTGCTGCTCTCATAGTCCTTAGAATTAGGACTAAGAGGACATTGTGACACTCCATTCTTTTGAAATTCATCATCACGCTCTTCATGACTGTTGCTCTCATAGTCCTTAGAATTAGGATTAAGTGGACACTATGACACTCCAATCTTTTGAAATTCATCCCGCTCTTCATCACTACTGCTCTCATAGTCCTTAGAATTAGGACTAACTGGACACCGTGACACTCCATACTTTTGAAATTCATCATCATGCTCTTCATCACTATTGCTCTCATAGTCCTTAGAATTAGGACTAAGTGGACACTTAGACACTCCATTCTTTTGAAATTCATTATCACGCTCTTCATCACTGTTGCTCTCATAGTCCTTAGAATTAGGACTAAGTGGACACTGTGACACTCCATTCTTTTGAAATTCACCATCATGCTCTTCAAAACTGCTACTCTCATAGTCCTCAGAATTAGGACTAAGTGGACACTGTGACACTCCATTCTTTTGAACTTCACCATCATGCTCTTCAAAACTATTGCTCTCATAGTCCTCACAATTGAGACTAAGTGGACATTGTGACACTCCATTCTTTTGAACTTCACCATCATGCTCTTCAGCATTGCTGCTTTCATAGTCCTTAGAATTAGGACTAAGTGGAATATGTGACTCTTTATTTTTTTGAAATTATCCATCTCCTCTTTCATCAGTGCTGCTCTCATAGTCCTTAGAATCAGGACTAAGTGGAATAATTGACTTTCTATTATTGATGGAAGAAGTTTCCAAAGATTATTGTAAGCAATAGAGATCCCATTTTCACGGGAAATTTTTGGACATGATTATTTTCTTGCCTTGGTACTCAGTTAGCTCATAGCTCATCTTATCATCCTCAATCTGATGGGCAAATGAGATAGTAACCAAATGTTTGGAAGGATATATTTGTTGCTTTGTATCTAATAAACAGACACAATGGATCAAATGGTTGCCTTTCTCTGAGTGGTGGTATAACACTTCCTTCCATACTGCAACAAAAATGACCCCATTTATGGCACTTTATGGATATTATCCACTATCCATCGCATCATACTTAAGAGAAAATTCTAAGGTTCAAGCAGTGGAAGATCACATCGAGCATCAACAACAAGTTCTCCAACTTTTAAAGGATAACCTCACTTTGACACATAATAGAATGAAATAATAGGCAGATCAACATCGCAGCGAAAGAAGTTTTGATGTAGGTGACTTGGTATTCCTACAACGAGCTACAACCATATAAACAAATGTCCCTCAAGCAAGCTAAGAAGGATAATAAATTATCACCAAAGTATTATGGTCTGTACAAGGTATTTCAAAAGATTGGTACTATGGCATACAAATTGGAGCTTCCCTAGTGCACCTAGTTTTCCATGTTTCATGTTTAAAGAAGGTTATAGGTGACAAACTCCCAACCAAAACTTGGCGAGGAGGAAAAATCACATTGGAACCTAAAGCAGTCACAGAAACAAGAACTCAACAACTAGGAAATCGATCAATTTTGGAGTATCTCATCAAGTGGAAGAACTTACCCATTGAATATTCCACATGGGAGGGTGAGATTTTATACAGAAGCATATAGAACTACTCAAGCATTGAGGACAACACTTTTTTGACGGAGAGGGGCATGTTAGGTCCCTATAATACTAGTGATTCCCCCATTACTATTGTCATTGTAGCCCTTATTGTTATTGTTGTGCCCCTATTGTCCCCATATTGTTATTATTGTGCCCCATAGAAGCCCACTATGATCATTGTTGTGCCCTTATATTATTATTGTTAGGTCGCCTTTGATTATATTGTGACCCCTTAGACTCCTATATATATAAAGGAGGTTTTTTCATTTGTATCATCCAAAAATTGTTCATTTGTGTAATGTAAAGGAGGTTTCCCCCTCAAAGAGGTTGATTTTGAAGGCATTTATCTATCTTTTCTTCTATTTTGTGAGTTGGTTGCATAACAATGACCTATACCCATAAACTAAACCTTGTGCTCAACACAGTCCTAAGTGTTTCAATGCCTTATTTTCATTGTTCACATGTTAACTGGTGATGAGGTGTGAAATATTGGTAGGAGGAAAAACCAAAACCAGAGTATCTTTTAGTTTCTGTCAAACAAGAAAAACCTCTCTTACTCGAAAATAAGTCGGGATCCCTCATTTGCCCTCGCACAATGATCGCCCAATAATAATTGTTCATGCGCACATGAAAGAAAATGAAACTGAATAAAGGGTAAAGGATCTAGAAAGGATTCCTACGCAGAGAGGTAATGCAGCAACTTTGCCGGGGTACTGAACAGGCCCACTGGATGTAGAGCAACATCTTTGATTTCATGAAGTGACTCCATCGGGGTACTATCCAGGCCTGCTGGCAGCAAAGTAGCACCAGAAACTTATTTTAAAATTTCTTAATACAATAAGCCCGTTACCTCGTTCTTTGCGTCATCATCAACTATTGGTATGCATGAACTTCTAAATGGGTGTTTACTTACTAACAGGACCTAGCTGAGACACAAAAGGAAGGCATATCTATAAAGGTCAAGGTAATGCAATAGATACCCATAGTGACTGTTCAATATTCCCTTGCATCATTATCCAGACTCGAACTATTATAGGATGTTGGTAGAGATGTTGGATTCTACCAGGGGTTCCTCAATTGTTGTAGCCTCTACAAAAAACCCAAAATTTTTGGCCATATTCAAAATTTTGGGTCCCCGACTCCTTGTCCCATGTTATTAGGGTTTTGATAAGGTCTTCAACCAGTTACTCTCCCTGCGACCCTTCCTATCAAACCTTGTTGATGTACCCATTCACGCTTCACATATTGAATTCGCACATCATGTGTTGTCTCAAATATTGATCTTATGATATCATTAGGGTTTTGAAGGTTTGTTGCTTCATTGATGCATTAAGAGTCTCCCATAATTTTGAAGCTTATGTTTCCATAATATGCATCACGATCATTAGAGGACCTATATGTGGACGCGCATGAATTCAATTTGTCTTTCCTTAGGATTAACCATATTAGGGTTTGGGAGAAACCCAATACTATTAAAATGAAGGTTCCTCTTCATGTTTTAATCTAATTCATATGCCTATAAGGGAACATTTTCATCGGCATTATAGGGCATCATGATAAGAATCATTGAACATCATTGTCCCTTGGGTCCATGATTGGTTTCCTAGTCTCAGCATGTACATTAGGGTTGTGATAATGTTATCTTTCTCTTGCATCCTTATAACCCTAGGTTGACATGATTAAAGATTCAATACTTCAAAGCACTCGCTCTAGAAGCGTGACATGACCTTGGTTATCGCACGATATCAAAATTGCGTGCAATTAATAGGCCCATTAAATTGTTGAAGCTTTAAGTTGGTTTTTTAGTTTAAGTAACTTGCACCCAACTAATATAATTCAGAACACCTTGCTTTGGTTATTTATATCATTACTGGTATACACCTCAAGTAGATGGATTGTTTTATTAGCCTACTTATGAACCTGTCCAATAAAATTATCACTTATTCTATTTTTTTGTCCTTTGCAGATTTTTTTTAGAGAGAATTTCCTCTACAACATATTCAATTAGAAGAATGATATCAAACGAAATAGTGAAAAGACATCACTTGGGAGGAAGACTTATTTAAATATAAACACTGGCTTCAAGGCTTGGTTGGTGTTTAAAGTAAATTGGTTAATGCTTTGAGTTTCATATTTATTGATCGAATATGCGAATATCATCACAATGCATCCAAAGGTCAGATGTAAAGGATTGTTTTGATTAAAATCCCGATGGCCACCATAAAACAAATACACACTCTAACGTGAAGCATGAAACCCAAATGATAATGGGCATTGTTGAGTTATGGTTATAACTTATTACAAGAGAACAAGTAGTGCTTGTCTTTTGGGTTTATTTAAAGGCAACCAACAATTTCAAAATTCATCTTTGAACAAAATCTTTAAAGCCCCAGGAGATGTGTCCTAAGACCCAGGAATAGATGGATTATATGTGTAAAGTTCCATATGCATCAGCTGTTGGAAGCTTAATGTATGCAATGGTCTTCACAAGACCTGATATTGCACATGAAACGAGAGTTGTAAGCAAGTATATGAACAATATGGGAAAAGAGCATTGGATGGAAGTGAAGTGGATTCTCAAGTATTTGAGAGGTACCACAAATCAAGCATTATGCTTTGTTGGTTCAACATTGCTCTATAGGGATATGTTGATGCAGATATGGTAGGTGACAAAGATAACATTAGGAGCACCACAGGTTATGTGTTTAATATAGGTGGAACAAATGTCAGTTGGGTTTCAAAATTGCAAAAACTTGTTGCACTTTCAATAATGGAAGCAGAGTATGTTGTTGCTACAAAGGCTAGTAAAGAAATGATTTGGTTACAAAGGTTTATGGATGAGTTGGGCAAGTTATATAGTGACAACCAGAGTATCATTCATCTTGCAAAGAATTCAACTTTTCATTATAAGATTAAACATATACAACTCAAGTATCATTTCATACGGTCAATTTTGGATGATGAACAATTGAAGCTGGAAAAGATACACACTAGTGAGAATCCTGTAGATATGTTGACAAAGGTTGTAACCAGGGAGAAGTTAATTTGTTGCTCAATTTCAATTGACCTGCAAGAATGATGACGAAGATGAGAAACAACCAGGTCCAAAGTGGAAGCATTGTCTAACAAGTGAAGCAACGATGGAGTTGATATAACCAGTCTCCAATTGGGAGATTGTTGAATGTGGAGGCTAATTATCTTCCTAATTCAGAGGTCTTATTTCAGTAATGTTTGGATCCCAATCCCCAATGGGGGGTGTGGGGAGGCTTGCCCCCCCACTATTGCTACCTAGGGGGTCTAGGGGGGCCGATTGCATGTTTGGAGTAAGTCAAGAAAAGGCAAAGCCAAATTAGGGATAGTTTGTTGGAAATGTGGGAAGAAAGGACACCCGAAGAAAGACTAGAAATCTCGGAAGGGAAAAGAAGGAGATGGAAAACAAGAGAATAATCATGAAGCGAATGTGATAGGTGATGTGTTGCAATATGCTTTGATTCTTTCATTAGAGAATATTATTGATGTCTGGGTGGTAGATTTAGAGGCCTCATTCCATGCTACACTTGATAGGAAACATTTTCATGACTATGTTCAAGGAGATTTTGGACAGATTCGTCTACGTGATGATGACCCCTGTAAAATCATTAAAATGGGAAAGGTTTTTATAAATCAATAGAATGTAAATCAATGGCTATTGAAGGAGGTAAGGCATGTTCAAGATCTGAAGAAAAATCTAATTTCAACATGGAAGTTGAGAGGTGAAGGCTGTGTAACTACTTTTACAGAAAAAACCTATAAGGTCACTAAATGAGCCTTGGTAATAGAAAAAGGAGAAAAGGTCGGTACATTGTATTTATTCAATAGTTTTTCTAATTCTTTTAATGATTTAACCTCCACAAGAGTAAAGAAAACACTTTGGCATCATAGGCTCGGGCACATGAGTGAGAAGGGGATGTAGATTCTTCACTCAAGAAATTTGTTGCCAGATCTGAAGCACATTGATTTGGATTTATGCGAAAAATGTGTTTATGGAAAAAAAAGAGAGTCGGATTTATAAGAGTTGGGAAGAAAAGAAGAGCGAAAAATTAGAGCTTGTGCATACAGATGTATGGAGACTTGATCATGTATCATCTCTCAGTGGCTCTCACTATTATGTTACTTTTATTAATGATGCAACTAGGAAAACTTGGAGTTATTGTATTCGAAATAAATTTGACGTATTTGATACTTTCAAGAAATGGAAAGCTTTGATTGAGAATGAGACATGAAAGATGTTGAAGTGTATCAAATTAGACAATGGAGGTGAATATTGCAGCAAAGAGTCTGATAACTACTGTTGACTTCCTAGGAAAACTTGGAGTTATTGTATTCGAAATAAATTTGACGTATTTGATACTTTCAAGAAATGGAAAGCTTTGATTGAGAATGAGACATGAAAGATGTTGAAGTGTATCAGATTAGACAATGGAGGTGAATATTGCAGCAAAGAGTTTGATAACTACTGTTCAGATCATGGACTTCACAGAGAGAAGATAGTTACAAGAACATCATAGGAAAAGGGTGTGTCAGAAAGGATGAACAGGGCAATCATGAAGCGTGCAAGGTGCATGAGAATGCATGCAAGATTACCCTTACAATTTTGGGCAGATATTGTAGATACTCTTATTTATCTAATAAACAGAGGGCGTTCAAGTTCCTTGGATGGTGGTATTGCAGAGGAGGCAAGCACAGGTAAAAAGATAAGCTACTCATTTTTAAAGATTTTCGGTTGTGAAGCCTTTGTCCGCATAAATAAAGAAAATAGAACAGAGCTTGAGGCAAAATTAGAGAAATTTACCTTTATTGGATATGGTGTAAATGATTTTGGTTATCACTTATATGATCATGAAAATCACAAAATCATTAGGAGTAGAGATGTAATATTCAATGAAAATGTCTTATATAAGGATCAAATGTTGGGAAAGAAACAAGAAAAGGAAAACAAAGAATACTTAGTGCTTGTTGAGATCACAGGAAAAGTAAAAGTGCCCTAAAATCAGAATGATCAGCAGCCACATCAACAACAATAACCACAACAGCAACATGCACCTCAAGCACCTAAAACTAGTGTTGATCTACTAGGATAAGTAGACCCCCTGGACGATACTCTCCTTCATTGTATTATGTATTGTTGATTGATTCTAGTGAACCAGAAAGATATGAAGAAGAAATGCAGGTAGAAACCAGGAAGAAGTGGGATCAAGCCATGGAAGAAGAGATCGACTCCTTGATGCAGAACCAAACTTGGGACTTAGTCAAGTTTCCTGTTGGTAAAACAACATTGCAAAATTTAGTGGGTTTATAGGTTGAAGGAAGAATATGCAGGTAAATAGAGGTATAAGGCTAGACTTGTGGTGAAGGGATTTGCACAAAAGAAAGGTATATACGTTGATGAATTTTTTTCTCTTGTTGTTAAAATGAGTTCAATCATAACTATTTTAAATCTAGTGGAAGCAAAATATTTGCACCTTGAGTAGTTAGATGTAAAGACAACCTTTCTCCATGGGGATTTGGAGGAAGAAATATATATGCAACAAACACAAAATTATGAGGTCAAAGGGAAGGAGAAATTAGTGTGCAAATTGAAGAAGACACTGTATGGCTTAAAACACGTTCCAAGGCAGTGGTATCTAAAATTTGACAGGTTTATGTCTGAACAAGGTTATACTAGATGTCACTCTGATCATTGTGTTTATTTTAAAAGGAAAAATGATGGCAAATATATTATATTGCTATTGTATGTAGATGACATGCTTGTTGTAGGGTTTAACATGCAATAAATAAATGCACTCAAAGGAAAATTGGCAAATTCATTTGCAATGAACTATTTGGGTGTTGCAAAACAAATCCTTGGTGTGAGAATAACTAGAGACAAGAAAAATAAGAAATTAACATTATCTCAGAGTGAGTACATAAAAAAGGTGTTGGAAAGATTTAATATGTAGAATGCGAAACCAGTAAATACACCATTGGCTAGTCATTTCAAACTAAGTAAGGAGATGTGTCCTAAGAACCAGGAATAGAGGGATTATATGTGTAAAGTTTCATATGCATCAGCTGTTGGAAGCTTAATGTATGCAATGGTCTTCACAAGACTTGATAATTCACATGCAATGGGAGTTGTAAGCAGGTATATGAACAATCTGGGAAAAGAGCATTGGATGGAAATGAAGTGGATTCTCAAGTATTTGAGAGTCCCCCAAATCAAGCATTATGTTTTGGTGGTTCAACATTGCTCTATATGGATATGTTGATGCAGATATGGCAGGTGACAAAGATAACAAGAGGAGCACCACAAGTTATGTGTTTAATGTAGGTGTTTTATGTGTTATGTGTTTAATGTAATGTGTTATGTTGCACTTTCAATAATGGATGCAGAGTATGTTGTTGCTACAAAGGCTAGTAAAGAAATGATTTGGTTACAAAGGTTTGTGGATGAGTTGGGTAAGTTATATAGTGACAACTAGAGTGTCATTCATCTTGCAAAGAATTCAACTTTTCATTATAAGACTAAACATATACAACTCAAGTATCATTTCATATGGTCAATTTTGGATGATGAACAATTAAAGTTGGAAAAGATACACACTAGCCAGAATCCTACAGATATGTTGAAAAAGGTCGTAACTAGGGAGAAATTAATTTGTTGCTTAATTTCAATTGACCTTCAAGAATGATGACGAAGACGAGAAACAACTAGGTACAAAGTGGAAGCATTGTCTAACAAGTGAAGCAACGATGGAGTTGATATAATCAGTCTCCAAATGGGAGATTTTTGAATGTGGAGCCTGATTATCTTCCTAATTCAGAGGTCTTATTTCAGTCATGTTTGGATCCCAATCCCCAATGGGGGGTGTGGGGAGGCTTGCCCCCCCACTATTGCTGCCTAGGAGGTCTGGGGGGGCGGTTGCATGTTTGGAGCCCCCCTCGATGGGGGTTTGGGGAAACGTCCCCGAAGATAAAAATAGATGAAAATTGGCTTGTAAAATATTGTAATTTCATAGTCAATCTAGGTCATTCATTAGGTAGATGATTTGACTGTAGAAGTTAAGTTTTTTTGTTTTGTTTTGTTTGTTTTTTGTTTTTGTTTTTTTCCTTCCCTAGAAGGAAACCCCTCAGTTTATATGAGGGAATTGTATTACGGTTGTATATTATTATTCTTAGCGAGATAGAGAGTAGGTTGTGGGAGAGCGAAGAGGAAAATATAGCGGATCTGCTGTAGGTTGTATCTCTTCATTTTGTTGGATAATATAAAAGGAAGGATTGGTTGTTTCTCTGTGGATGTAGCCCAAATTGGGTGAACCACATATATCTGTGTCTCTCTTGTTCTAAGCATTTTTGTATTTGTGTTCCTGTAATATTTCGTGTATTTCATTGCTCCGTTAATTAATTTTTATCATCATATTTTTTAATAAATCTATAAGTGGTCTCCTACACTCTTTTGGTTATACATGGTATCTTGCTCATAAGTTTGTTATGGATATATTAGAGTCAATTGGATAAAAGAGTTGTGCATAATTGGTTTAACCTTTATAATATGTTTTCAACCTTTGTGTTTGTGTTAACCAACTTTAAACCTATTAAGATTCACACTCAAAATTGAGCCCCTAAATACATTAAAACTCAAGCGATGTTACCATACATTACTAGATATTTAATATCATTCATCACTCCTAAATGAATTTAAAGATTCATTCATCCTTAACTTACTCATTCTCCGTCTCCAACTCACTTTCAATGAGAGTGGTTAGCCACATAGTGTTGTTGTGGGGTGCTTATTAGCACTATTCTAATTTGTGATGAATTTTTTCGACAATAATTGAGAAGGGAGACTAGATGGTGGAAGGTTGAGTTGGTTATTCTTTCCACATCACAAATCTCAAGACAATGGTTAGAAGAAAAACTAGATGATTGGGTGATTATGCAACAAAAATAGGGATCTTTAAGAGACAAATAAGCTTTATCAACAAAACAAATCTCTCTCTCTTTCTCTCTCTCTCTCACAATTGTGTTAAGAATTCAATTATTTCTAATTGTAATAAAGCTATATTTTGTACGATATTATGTCACCTCCTTAAATACAAATTTGAATGCAAACACACAATCCATTATTACACTCCAGTGCTTTTTTCTTATAAGGTTTGTGAAATATTTTAAAGATGGTTGGAAATCCCAATTCTGATATAGCCTCACTAGTGAATGTTGCTTGGTTATATGATTTCACTTATATACTTTGTTGATCTTGTTTCCATTCACTAAATTGATGGCTATGAAGGAAAACACATGTAATTTTGGCATGCGAAATTGATTTTTTTGCAAATTTGATTATGTAAATGAATTTTCCAGCTTACAATCCCATTGAGACATGCCAAAACTATAATTTTTGCATATAAATGGTGATTCCAAAATCTCTTTAAAAAAATCACAAAAAAAATTCATCCGATATGCTACAAAGTTCCTCTATTCTCATATAGAGAATATTATTCCATATTAACATGTTTACTTTTCATTTTAAAAAACATCAATTTAAAATATTGAGTGAATTTCTTCTCTTACAAACATAAAATCTCATACATCAATTCAATAACTATCTATATTTAAAATATAAAAAATATATTACTATTCTAATTATTATTAATTTTGCAATAATTATAACGAATCAAATTTAGAGTAATTTAAAAAAAAAATTGATTTTAAAATTCAAAAATTAATTAAATTAATTCACTATATTTTTTTTCATCGTCATATAAGTAAGTCAATAAGTCGCTGCAAATATTTATTAATGGAAATAATCATAATCAAACGCAATTTAGATTAAACAATTTAAAATATCACCATCAGCATCACGCACCTCTCCTAAATAGCATGGAAGTCTCCTATGAACGCAATAAGTCAAGATTACATGCTTTTCATAAAAAAAAATTGCCTGCAATACATAAAACTTTGATTTCCTGCCACATATTTTAGAACGTTCATCATAAGGTCATATGGACATTGACAGGATAAAAATCACAAAAGTGCAAAGATATTTATCATTGGTCGATGCTGTACAAACAAGTCCAAAGGTGGTAAAAAAAGAAACACATGGGGAAATATCTGGTGGTTTTTGGGAAATCTTTAACATAGTGCTAAAGGATCTGGATAAGTATGTTTTACATTAAGTGTTTTGACATCTAGTAATATTATATGTACAAGTGTTTGTGTTTTTACATTCAGTAAGTGTTTTGACATTTAGTAATGTAAGTTTTTTTCACGTCCAGTAAGTGTTTTGACATTTAGCAAGATATGAGGCATGTGAATATTTAAGAGTATTTTTCTGGAGGTTACATTTTTGCTGCGAAAGAATGGAGAATCCGCGACGATCCGTTGAAATTTTTAGAAATTAGGATTACAGGGCGAGTTTAATAAATGTCTCAAGGTTTTTGATGATTTAAAGTCAGCTTAATCATTTTTGAAATATTTTACTTTCACCAAATTCTAAGAATAAATTTATTGTCAAAACAAAATCATTACTTCATTAAATAATGTAATATTTTAATCTTCAATCTTTTTATATATTTTTTCATCCTTCTCCATAAAGTGGCAGCGATTAAAGTAAAAACAAAATTCGAATATAAATTGATGTTGTAGACAAAATCATTACCTCATTAAACAATGCTTGATATTTTATAATTTTTTCACTCTTCTCCATAAAGTGGCAGTTATTAAAAGAAAAACAAGAGTGTTAGTAGTTTAGTTGATGACAGATAACTTTAGATGTGACATTGGTAGGTGGAAGATTTTCAAAGAAATTTGGAAAAAGAGAATTTGTATTTTTTGCAATAAGGGTGTGGTAAAAATAGAATGATACTTTGCTATGGAGTGTGCAGTTGTGGCGGAGACTGAATAACACTTTGTCATGGAGTATGCAGCCCAAGAAAATATCCGCAATGAGTATGAAAACAATTATCATAAAATGTGCAACTCATGAGTATATCAGCAGTGAATATAAAAACAATGGAAACATAATAACACTTTGTGATAAAGTGTGCAGCCCATAAAAATATCCACACTCAGTATGACAACAATCTAAAAATTGACAACATATACCATTTACCATTTATTTGAAAAAATAAAATCAATCAAAAATTAACAACCTACCCTATTTATTTGACAAAGATAAAATCAATCATGTTACTAGCTTTCCCATCAAACTTATAACAGAGAATCCAAACATAAAAAAATCTAAAAATGAGTTAAAATTATTATTATCTTTGTCCTTTAAGCTGTTAAGTGTCGTGTACGTCATTAAATCATTCATTCCTTCATTTTATATACCCAGAATTGATGAAACGTTTCCGCAGCTGTAGCCAGAAAATGATCAGAAAGTTTTAGAGGTCAACTTTAAGTAGCAGACTGGTATTTGAATAAAGAAAAGAATGTTTTTGGAATTTGTAAAAATGCCTGTCAAATGCGTCAGGGCCCATGAAAATGGTCTATGAGGGCCCTCATTGACCACAGGGTTTTGTCCGTATGTCCTTCAGCTCAATATGCGCGCCAGCGCTTAGAAACTGCCGCATCCCTGCATATATTAAATAAAAATTAAGATGAACCAAAATAGCAAAATAGCTCGTTCATACAAGAGGTGTACAGCTGAGCTCCTCGCGAACACCCGAATAATTCATAATGATGTGAGGTATGAGCCGCCACTTCAATTTCCCCTCGCCATTCATCCTGACGAAGATACTGAAAAACGAAGCATCCTAGGTGGGTATAAAGTTATTCAAAGTCACACACCGAGAAAGCTCTAGGAAAGTCTCATTGTCCGTACAGACAGCACCCAATGCCAGCTTTATCTTATCGCACACATGGCCGTCGCCGGTGGTAATATTTGGGGATTTTTTTTGTGGGCTAATTCGATTGCCCACCAAAGCTCCGATTTAGGTGGCCGATTGCACGGTTCCCTGTTCCCCGTCTGCAATCGACGAAGCAGCCACGACCTCCGTTGGATTCCAGATACTACTTCATCTTCATAAATTTACATATGGTATGCACTCCCACTCCCATACATTCGGTACACCCACTACCCATTCTAATTTGATTTTCAAGGTATTCTGAAAACCATTCAATTCAGTACTTGCCACAGTGATCAAAGTACCAAAGTATTTGAGTATATCCAGATTTCTCAATCTTTTTGGAAGAATATGGTGTGGACAACACGGTGAATAATTACTGTTATTTGGGACTGAACTAGTGGGATTTCAACTTGAACACAGTATTAGCTATGGAGTCTGAATTGAAAGCTGTCCTGATGTCTATTCTAATTTTCCTTTCCGTTTATCTTGCTTTTGTTATGCCTGTCTATCTTACTGCCTGCCACTTTAGGTTTTTGATGTAGAGTGCCCATCCAAGTCACCGGCTTTCATACATCTAATTGCAAAGTGATTTTCAATAGGACCAGTGGCGAGAGAATTCCGTGCGGATCACAAAGTCATCCAATACTTCATTTGTTCCTTTATGTCCTGCATGGGGTTTATATTTGCTGTAACTGCGGTTTATTGATAGAATTAAAATTTATTGAAGGTTTAAGTGATCATTATATTTTTGGCTTAATTAAGGAATTCTCAGTCATGTAAAATGAAAACGCATATGCCTAGGCATGTGTTCAAATTGAAAACTATTTATAGAAAGATGAAACAAAGCTTGACAATTTTTAATGAAGATTTGAGTTATGTAACCGGCAGATATTTGAAAAGTAGGATGTTTACCAGGTTACCACCACTGGAAACTGTCTTATTGTGTTTCTAAAAAACTGAAACGAATTCCTACATTCCATTTTATACTAACCGAAAGAAAGTGATTGCATGCACCTCAATGAAAAGCAGTATATATGTTCACCATAAAACTCCTATTTGGACTACTGGTCTTTGCTTCCCTTGATATTATTCAAGTCAACCTTCATTTAGGTTTGCTCCACGGGTAAAACAGCAAGTCAACTGTTCTTCCCCATAAAACTGAGTCTCATATTACAAAATTACAGAAGAAAATCATATACAATTCAAACATTTGCTACCTCTTTCAAACTAACCCAAAAGAGGCACCATCTCACACGGAGCCCCGCAATCTGAGTCACCAATATACTTTCCAAGAACATGTCCTTTAGCAGCTATTTGAATTATTAAACCATCCAAGAACTTGTGAAAACCCGACTCCCATAAGTAGCCTACATTAAAAATTGAATACACAAATACATGAGATGCCAAATATGATATTTTATTATGAATAGGAGTCATTGGCCACAACAAGGTAGATTACCTTATATTTCATACATGAGTAGTTCTGCTACCTTCTTGACTTAACCATTTTATATTAGTGACACTTCGTTAATCTATATTGATTAGTTAATCTTAATTTGATCTTTAACTATCTAACTCCACCCCCCTAACACGGAAATACTATCTTTAACTATCTAACTCTCTCTTGATAGAAATATCCAATATTTTACAAAGATGATTACAATATTATAAAAGGCAAAATTCCTTATTTTCAGTTACTCATCATCTCCACATTTTGTGTTAGTTTTTGGAGCATCGGATGTGTTCTAACCTTGAAATTTTGTGGAGAGGCTAGAATACATGAGATGTCCAAAACCTAGAAATCGTTTATGGAAATTCTGCTTAGAAATGACTTAATTAGATTATTAACCAATTTTTTAATATTTCCTAAGTCTAAACTTAGAGAATATGGTTAATTAATTAGTTATAATTAAGTCAAGGCGATAATCATCTAGAAACTCACACGGATCGATCCAGAGAATCCTAGCTGTCGATTATGTTTTGACCTTGGCCATTGGTGCTCCAACAGAGGATTATAAGAGGAGGACGATGTGGTGATGGAGAAATGACTCGAGGCAATTGAGTAGTTTGATTTCTTGGGAGATCGATTCTCAGAGTAGCAACAGTTAGTTGCCGGAGAGAGCTAGAGATTGAAGCAGTGAGTGAGAGGCAGAGACAGTGAGGTTGGAGGAAACATTTCAGATCCAACCAGTGCATTTGCAGAGAGACAAAAGAGCCACAGAGAAGCTAACGCAGGCGCTGCGCAGTAGCTTCTAGAGGCAAGATCGAATTTCCCAAGTGGCATCAAGAATGCCTCAAGTAAAATCAAATTCCATGATGAAATGACAAGTGTATATTGGTGGGAACCAATGTGGGGACAGTTTCCCACAAAAATCTCCACCAAATCCTCCCAGATGTGTATTAATTCCATAAATTCAAATTTCCCAGTCAAACGTTGTTGCATTTATGTCAAGAAATTTTATTTTTTTCAGCACATGTCCTTTTTTTGATTTTAGGAGTTTGCATCACCTTGGGACTTCACTTTAACTCCTTCATGATTTTCCACCTCATTTTCACATCATTTAGCATGCGTGGATATTTATTTTTCTTCATTTATTTAATTGTTGGCTCAATTTATTGCCACTTTTTCCACTAAACTTAAGGAAAAGTGGGTTTTGAAGGTTTAGAACACATTTTTAATCCCTCAAAGTGTGTCTTAGTAGAAAGTTGACGGTGAGAGGTGCAATTTTTATTACTCACATTCCATACAACTTTTCTAGACAACACTTATTACATTTCATATACAAATTTTATTGCAATTTCCGCCTTGAGGGAAATTTTAAAGATTAAAATATGACCCCCTAGACCTAACCAAATTCCACAATTTTTTTTGTGTGATATAATATGGTAATATACATTGACCCTAGACGCTAGGATTCACCCAAGGCCTCACCATCAAGCTGTACTTCGACTTTGGGGTTTATTTGGAGGAAAAAACTCAATTAATTATTAAGTCCTTGCAAGGAGATGATAATTAATTAAGTAAAAAAACCTCCCATAATAATATGTGAAAATTTCAAATGCTGAAAAAGAGACTGCGCTGAACGATCTCTGCAGGCGATCGAGCTCGACTCCGATCCGCTTCCAGCGGGCTCTGAAACCTGCGGCCCTGCCCTCCCTCGGCGACTTCTCTTCACTGCGGGCCCGTCTACAGAAGATTAGTGCCAGATCTGAGTCAATCAACTCTCTCTGGCTTGGGTTTGGTCTCTGAGGTGGGGTTGCCCTTGTGGCGGCCGACATCTACCCAGATCCCATGGAGTCTCTTGGCCAACATTCGGATCCGCCCCCTGATCCGTCCTTGGATGCCTTCAACTAGCTCCTGGCTGGATTACCTCAGAAGAAAAGAAGTGATGCAGCGAAATTTATAAAGAAAATCGATGAAATCCCTGAGATCTCCTTGCCTCCGGAGATCCCCATGCAAGTAGCACTGTCTTTGGCGGATCGTGGACTCATTGGCCAATTCACGGGACTTTGGCCATCGCCGAAAACCACTGAGCAATGGATTAATAGGAACTGGGCGCCCCTGATCAACCAAAGCGTGACTTCATACTTCCTAGGGCGAGGGTATTTCCTCTTTGAATTTACCTCCAAGGAAGACAAAGATCTAATATTCCGAAATGGGCCGTACTTCATGGGCCCTCAGGGTCTCTATCTGAACAAATGGACCCCAGACTTCGATCCAGCGGTCGATGTTCCCAATGTTGTACAAGTTTGGGTTCATCTCCCAAGTTTGCTTGTCCATTGCTGGATCTGGGATTCCTTGAAACATATTGGCAACTCCCTCGGAAAATTCATAGATCGGGCAAACAACAAGGACCAGTACGATTGCACCAAGATCTGTGTAGAGGTAGATCTAGAGGTGGGTCTACCAGAGGCAATCAAAATCAAAGTCGGCAGCTGGTCTCATGTGCAGATCTTGGATTATGAACAGTTGCCGTTCAAATGCAGGAAATGTCACGTTTATGGGCACTTTGCCAGAACCTGTCCGACAAATGCAGAGCCAGAGAAAGGGAGCAAAGAGGGTTGGAATCAGGCCAAGCGAGCAAGAGCCAACCACAAGGCGCAGAAGCAAGGTGGACCCTCTGGCAAAGGCAATCCCCAGGTTAACATCCAGCGTCCCCCTTTCAAAAAGATGCAAGAAAATAAATTCGCCCTTCTTAGCCAGCTGGAGGAAAACTTCCCGGAGGAAGAAATCCAAAAACCAGTCTCCCCAAATAAAGGTACTCCATCAGCGTCCCCCAAAGAGGCTGAAAATCCCAAAGGCATGGTCTTAGAGGATGAGGAAGACGAGCAGGAAACTGAAGAGTCAGAGGAAGAAGGAGAAATAGGAGAGTCCCAAACCTCGGTAAGAAGATCTACAAGAGGCTGGAAAACAGACAAAGAAAAAAGAGAGCAGCAGACCTACAAAGACAAGCTCCAGGGTAGCCAACCAACTCTGGAAAAATTGCTAGCCTCAAAGCCCAAGATGCTGAAGAATCAGCCCCAAAGCTCCAAGGGAGCCCTCCAGAAACATAAATAATGAAGGTCATCTCCTGGAATTGCAGAGGTATGGGGAGCAAGGTTAAGAAAGAAGCAATAAGAAGTTTAATAAGAATAGAAACCCCAGATATACTTCTAGTCCAGGAGACCAAGCTGGAAGACAAGTCCCTGCAAGTAAGCAAAAATCTGTGGACCAAAAGCGAAGCAAGAGCAATCTCTGCCAGGGGAGCCTCGGGAGGGATTGGCACACTATGGAATTCAAATAAATATGCAGTCATCTTTGAAGCGAGCAATTCTCACTGGTTGCTGCTAAAACTACAGAATCTGGACACAAAGGAAATCTTCAGTCTTTTTAATGTTTATTCTTCAGCCAACACACGGGAGAAAAAGGATTGTTGGGACACTATAAGACGGAAAGCAGAATTGACAAATCTGGAGAACACAATCATTGTTGGAGATCTCAACCTCACCCTCCATTCGTCCGAAAAAAGGGGAGGAAGTGCAGTCCGAGACCTAGCAAGAGAATGGGCGGAGGATCTTTTGCAAGACTGGGACTTACTTGACATCAAGCCCTCATCCAGTAAGTTTTCTTGGTCAAATAAAAGAATAGGTCCTGGATATATTGTTGCCAGGCTTGATAGATTTTTCATTCAAAGTTCTTTTCTATTACTTGGATTAGAACCCAGAATGCATATACTCACTTGCAGTGTCTCGGACCACAAGCCTGTAAAATTAGAGCTCCTTGCCCATCTAGATCTGGGACCTATTCCCTTCCGGTTTAGCCCCCTTTGGGTTAAGGAGCCTCTATTCATGCAAACAGTCAAAGATTGTTGGAGCCAACCTGTCAAAAGCTCGCCTTTTTACATCTGGGAGGAAAATCTCAGAAGGGTAAAAAGAGTTCTGAAAAGCTGGGTAAAAACCTTGTCCAATCCCTCAACGGAAAGGAAAGTCATCAAAGATTCTCTTGATTCTCATCAAACCCAAATGGAAAGTGCTATTGTTACAGAGGACATGATCGATCAAGAAGCTCAGGTGCAACAGAGATACCATAAGGCCTGCTTAGCCGAAGAATAATATTGGAGATTAAAGTCAAGAAATCTGTGGCTTAAAGCAGGGGACATGAACACGGGGTTCTTTCATAAGCAGGCCCAGGCTAGTAAATGTTTCAACACCATTTCTGAGATCAAGGAAGATAATGACATGCACAAGGAATTCGAAGACATCAAGAAAGCGGCCTTCTCTCACTTCCAAAACTTGTACAGTGATGACCAGGGGCCTCTTCATCATCAAGAGCTAGTTGACATCATTCCCCAAATTATTTCTCCCCGCATGAACGGGATACTAGAGGCTAAAGTCACTAAAGAGGAAGTTAAAAAGGCCCTCTTTGACATGGACCTGGATAAGGCCCCGGGGCCAGATGGTTTCTTGGCCCTGTTTCTTCAAATCTGCTGGCCGATTATCGAAAAGGACCTTCTCAAAATGATTCAAAAGTCACAAAATGCTCAGAAAATAGGAGGCAGCACAAATTCCGCCTTCTTAGTCCTCATTCCAAAGGAAAAAGGTGCCAACAATTTCAGCAGATTCCGCCCGATTTCATTATGCAACACAGGGTACAAATTAATTACCAAAGTCATTGCTAATAGACTGAAGCCCATTTTGCCTAGAATAATCCCGGAAAACCAAGGAGGCTTCATCCAGGGTAGGCAGATCGTGGACAACTACACGCTCGTTCAAGAGGCAATTCGTTCAAGTCTTCTCCGAAAGGAACAAGGTATGGTGATCAAACTCGATTTAGAAATTGAGAAATTTAATGGCAAAAATAATTTTGAGATCTGGAAGGTAAAAATGCATGATTTACTTGTCCAACATGGCGTGGCAAAGGCGTTGTTGGGCAAGGCCAAACAGCCTTACA
>APFE030640195.1:254306-283549 GCA_000404065.3 Pinus taeda
TGAGATTTTCTGTTTGGAATCAAATAGGCAAAAATCTCTGAAGGTGACAACAATAGAATTCAGTTCCTAGATTAGCTCCAAGTTGTTGGGAGGTGATTAATGCCTCCTATATTTGATGTGAGTGAGTTAATGAGGCTGTTAGATTCTCTATGCTATATAACAGGCAACCATTCGGATGATGGCTAAGAGAGTGAGAGGTTTTTGTGAGGATTTCATTTTGTAATCTCCTGTTTGATTAATAAATTGCCGATGCCTATGTTGTGTGGACGTAGCCCAGATTGGTTGGGCGAACCACGTTAAACTCTTGTGTTTTATGTGCTTGATTTATTCCGCTGTGTGTTTATTTGATTAAGCTGTGCATCTGGGACCAACATGATCGAGTAAATCATAGTTTTTAGTTAAAAGTCATGTGCAAATTTGGGTTTGGAGCAAACTTCATAAAATGGATCCGGGCATGCATCTCAGAGCCCTGGATTGCCCCTCTGGTAAATGGAAGAGCCACCGAATTTTTCAAAGCCTCAAGAGGACTTAGGCAGGGGTGTCCCCTCTCCCCTCTGCTTTTCGTCATCCAAGCCTCAGTGTTCAGCTTCCTGCTAGATAAAAAGATGCAAGATCAAGAAATTAACGGGCTGTGTATAGCTAGAAGGGTTAAAAACTTAAACCACGCCTTATTCGCGGATGTACCCTTCTATTAGATACTGCCTCTCTTTCCTCTGCCTCCAAATTTAAAGATGTGCTAGACAAATTCAGTGAAGCCTCAGGCAGCATGGTAAATAAGAACAAATGTCATATTTTCAGTTGGAACACTATGCCCAAAATTTTATTCGCTATTTCAAGATGCTTGGGCTTCGCAGCCTCTACATGGACTTCATTTAAATATCTGGGCCTCCCGGTTTTCCATAAGAAACACTCAATCAAAGATTGGCTTCCCCAGCTTGAGAAATTCAAATCCAAAATTCAAGCCTGGGGCTTTACCTTGCTCAACGTTGCTGGCAAAGCGGTCTTAATAAAATCCGTGCTCTTCAGTCTTCCACTGTTTCAATTCACAGGGCTCCTAGCTCCGGCATCCATTATAAAAAAGATGGAAGAATTCATGTGCAGATTCTTCTGGAAGGGAGGAAAACATAATGGGAAAAAAATTGCTCTCATCAGTTGGGAAATCATGTCCAAGCCTCTACGAGAGGGTGGGCTAAACTTTAAGACCCTCAGTCAACAAAATGTGGCTATGGCAGCCAAGGTGGTCTGGCGAATCATTGCGCCCAAGCCAGGTTGGGCCCAACTGGCTCTCTGGAAAAAGTATTTCAGAGGCCCACACAGCTGCTGTTTAGAAAACGTGGTTCGGCTCCCAAATTCACCCTTCCTTAAACTATATGCAAAAGCAGCGTCCTTGATTAAAGACCACGCCTTTTGGATCCCAGGAAATGGGAAAAAAATACGCATATGGACTGATAGAATTCTGAACAGAGAGCCAATTGCAGGCAGAGCCTCCCTAAATGATTTGCACTGCTGGATGACCGGAGAAGGATTGAAATCGCTGTGGGACATCTTCGAATGGAGCGACTTCATATGGGCTGGCTGGAAGCGAATTAAAATTCCGGATCAGCTGACAAACAATTGGATCGCTTTGCTGGATCTCCTACACGGCCTGGCTCCCACGCATAAGAAGAAAATAGACAAGAAAGGATGGGGGCTGAAGGAAGGCGGTTACGCTGTTTCTGATGGCTATACCAAGCTTACCGAGAAGCCACACGTCCCTCTTGATCCAGCGCCTTGGCAGGGAGTCTGGCACGTCCCCTCTTGGCCCAAGATTGACTTCTTCGTGTGGACTCTCTGCCATGGCAGAATTTTAACTTACGACACTCTGCAGAGGAGAGGATTTCATGGCCCCTCCAGATGTCTGTTGTGTACAGAGAACGCAGAAACAGCTCTGCACTTAATGCTTGAGTGTAATTTCTCCATACAGATCTGGGCCTCCTTTACTATCAATTTCGATCCCATCTTTTCTCTGCCTCGAGTTTTGGTAGACCTCTTCTCAAATTGGGCAAACAAGTACCCCGGACAGCCACCCAAAAATCAAGTTATCAAAATTGCGTGGGCCATTCTCCCAAAAATCATTTGTTGGCAAATATGGCTTGAAAGGAACAGAAGAATTTTCAGAAACGCAAGCCTGACTCATAAGGTTGTAGAAATCAAAGTCAAAAGCCTCATAAAGGAATGCTTGGCAGAAATAAACGATGACTCCAATCTCAGCCAACAAGACATTGGCTGGGGCTCATCTCTAGGCCTACAATTTCATCTAGCAGTCAGAACTGCCCCCATCCTTAAAGATTGGCAAATAAGGATTCCTGCCTGAATTCCATGATTGGCTTAAATTGCAATCAAGACACTCTCTTTTCTTTGGCAGAGCAGCAAAGGGTAATCCGGGCATAGCAGGAGCAGGAGGCGTAGTGGTAAATCCTCTGGGGGAAAAATTCATTCCTTCTCCTGGGGACTTGGTCATGCTTCCAGCATACAAGCTGAGGCATTGGCCCTCTTCCAAGGCCTAAAGATACTCAAAGAGCTAAACATAAGGGAAGCCACTGTGGTTGGCGATTCGCAGGTCCTCATAAATGCAATGATCTCCAACTCTCCAATGCTGGATCTTAATCTATCCAGACTGGTATCTAGAATCAAAGGCCTGGGAAAAACTTTCCAGAAGATGAATTATTTCCATATTCTGAGAACGCTCAACAAACAGGCGGACAAGGAGGCCAACAAAGCAGCCCTCCTTTCTGCCGGGGTCAAGATTAAAGACGAAGAAGAAACCTGGGAACCCATCCCATAAGCCAGCTTGTGCCATGATTTTCTGCCTGCTTCTAAACAAATATGTTTGTATCTTCAAGTGGGGAAATATCTCTGAGATTGATAAACTAGAATCCCCATCAAAAGGAAAAAGTCCAAGACTTATCAGCACTCTCATTTTTTCCAGAGAGATGCATCAAGACAGAGAAGTCTTCAATGTAATCTGATTTACAGCTTTCAAGCCAGGATGAATATATATACAGCATAACCGTTCCTGTCAAAAAAAAAATAATATGTGAAAATTTCTAAATATAAATCTGACTGCAGTGATTAATATTATTTATTCTACTTCTTAACTCAGAAATAAATTATTCACAGTGTTCTTACGACAAATATCGAAATTAATTCTACTGCAGGCTTCACAATTAAAAATACCGTAGAAAGTAAATGCAAAGAAAAATATTGGCACAAATACAACCACGATGACATAGTTGATTTTGGACAATCATCCCCAGAAAAACCCAATGTGGGAAAACCGGTGCAACAGATGAGGGTTTTTTTATTATTCTTCAGCAAAAATCTCATGTACAAGTTACAGCCAACAGAATAGAAGAGGATTCTCTGCGAGAAACTTTACAGATGCTTCCTGACAAGTTTCTGATCTAGGAGAAGTGCTTCTCTTCCCTCTACGTCTCACTGCGTCCCAGCGTCAACCTTCCCACGTTGTTCCAGCGTCAAACTGCCCCATGCAGTCCTAGCATCAAACTGCCCCTGCACCGTCTCTCCTTGCGTCACAGCTTTTGCGCTGTCCTCCCTCTGCTCTGCGTCTTCTTCCCTTGCACTCTCGACTGATGCTTACTACCCTCACTCTCTTTTCCACCTGTAACTCTCCCTTTGATTTGATTCTCTCTTGCCGAACTTTGACCAGTGAGAAAATCGATCTTACTTGGGTAACTGAGTATCTGCCTCTGGTGTGTTCTCCCAATGTCCATCAAGTCTCCTCTTATAATCCTCTTGTTGATCAAAAAATGACTCAGATTAGATCCTAATCAATGGCTAGGATCATATTGACTTGATCTTCGCTTTTTCTAGAAGTTTCACCCACAGTTTAGATTAATAGCCATTAATTATTTTAATCTCCTAAGTTTAGACTTAGGGTCCCATTAAAAATAATTAATTATTTGAATAAAATTCTCTGGGTGGAATTTCCCAGAACAATTTCTGGGTATTGGAGAATGCATGTGTCCAAGCCTCCCTGCAAAATTTGAGACTTAAAGCATTCCGATGCTACCATAAATCAACACTCCCTCTTAGCGAGGAATGTGCTCTAGTAATGTAACCTGTTGAAGCATCACCCTGTTCTGTAACATCTCCATCTGCGCTTGCTGATGTCTGACATCCTGCCCACCAACTACTGCGCAAATGCTGCATCTATATTACTGTGGACCCTGCCACTTGTTAACACTGCATCCGTACTGTAATTCCCTCTACCACTGTAACTGAGAAATCACCTGTTTCTGCTACTGAAACGGATTCTCTACCATACACATCTGCTCTTTGAACTGAATGAATGTAGCTCTTCCTAGAGCCTTTATGAGTATGTCTGCTACCTGATCTCCTGTGGGGACATATTGCAGCTATACTGCCCCATGCTGAACAAAGTCTCTGATAAAGTGACATTTGATATTAATGTGTTTTGAATGATCATGAAAAAATGGATTGTGAGAGAGTTTGATACAACTCTGATTATCATAGTAAACCCTGGTTGCTTCCATCCTTTTTTTGAACAAACTCACACGCAGTTTTATAAGCCATATAGCGTCGCACGTAGCTGTGTTGGCTGCCATATATTCTGATTTTGCTGAGCTCAGAGCTACTGACTTCTGCTTCTTGCTACACCAAGATATCATCCTTGATCCAACACTGAAGCAGTACACAGAGGTACTTTTTCGGTCTACTGAACTACCTGCTCAATCTGCATTTGTGAATCCATTCAATCTGACGTCCTCCCCTCGGGAGTATTTCAACCTATATCCGACTGTTCCACGCACATACGTGAGAGTGTGTCTAGCTGCTGCCCAATGCACCCTTTTTGGTTCCACCATGAACTGACTAAGAGTGTTGACAGCAAAGCAAATGTCTGGCCTAGTGTTGACCAGATACATGAGGGACCCAATGAGCTATCTATACAAGGTGGGGTCCACTTCCTTGTCTCCTGATGCATCTATTTTCTTCCAGTTGGTGATCATGGGAGTAGCCATGGGTCAACAATCCTGCATTCTGAATCTCTTTAGAATCTCTGTAGTATTTCCTTGCCCAAGGAAGATCTCCCCATTCTTCTCCCAAACTTCCAACCCTAGAAAATAATGCATCAATCCCATATCCTTTATGTTGAATTTAGCTTCAAGATTCTTCTTGCAATCCTGTATGAGCCTGGATAACCCTGTTAAAAACAAGTCATCCACATATAATACCAGAATAAGTGGCTCATTCTCTACCATCAAATAGTAGAGATTGGGATCAACATCGCTTTTGACAAATCCCAACTGCTGCAAGTAACTATCAATCTGACCATACCATGCTCTGGGTGCCTGCTTGAGCCCATACAGGGCTTTCTTTAATCTGCATACATGAGTTCTCTTCTCATGAGTTTCGAAGCCATCGGGTTGTTCTATATACACCTCCCTTCTATCAACTTGTTCAAGAATGCTGTCTTGACATCCATTTGACGAATCTCCCATGCCATATGAGCTGCTAGGGATATAATGGATCTGATAGAGGTATAACGGGCAACTGGGGCGAAGGTCTCTTCATAGTCTATTCCTTCTTTCTGTGCTTACCCCTTTGCCATGAACCTAGCCTTATACTTCTCTATACTGCCATCTGCATCATATTTGATCTTGTAGATCCATCTTGATCCTACAACTGATCTATTCTCTAGTCTAGGTACTACTTCCCATGCATCGTTCATCATGATAGAGTTGTACTCTTCTACCATGGCAGCGACCCAAACTTGGTGTTGAACGACTTCCTGAAAGCAAGAGGGTTATTCAAGCCGAGCTACCAATGCCTAGTATCTGTCAGGTTGTCTACGCTGCCTTTTCTCGGTTCTAGGAGCTTCAATAAACTTCTCTGCGTCCCTTAGTGTCTGTCGTATATCTTTGTTGGGTCTACACTGGTGGTGGGAGGCTCAATCAACTCCTCCTGATTGTGTCATTCCATTTGCTGAGAACTATATGGATTTCCTTCTTCTGAGGAAATACTGGTACTGGTCACTGTATTCGATCCAAGTGTCTGTCCTCCTTGTTGCCCCTGCTGCTCCTGGACTAATGGAACATCTACTGACTGACCTTATGCTGGCATCTCTCGAGATTTCCTGAAAGCTCTATCCTCCATGAACTTTGCATCCCATCTCACTACAAACTTCCTGCTGCTAGGAATGTAGATTCTGTATGCCCTTGAGGTCTCGCTATATCCTATGAGATACCCCTTTTCTACAATCTGATCTAGTTAACTGCGCTTCTCGTCTAGAATGTGACAATATGCCACGCTTCCAAATATCCTGAGATGACTGACTTCTGGTTTCTTCCCTGTGAAGACTCCTTTGGGCATTTTCTTCCCCAATGCTCTATGAGGAGTTCTATTTTGGAAATACACTGCCGCGTTGCAAGCTTCTGCCCTAAAAACTTAGGTAGATCCTGATCATACAACATAGCGTTGGCTGCCCCAACAATAGTTCTATTTTTCTGCTCTGCTACTCCATTCTGCTCTGGATTATATGGAACTGTCCACTCTCTTTTGATGCCCTCCTTTGTGCAGAAATCTGTGAAGTCTTTGTTCGTATATTCTCCACTATTATCTAAACGCAATACTTTTATCTTTTCCCCTGTTGTATTTTCAACGAGAGCCTTAAACTCTTTGAATCGATCAAAGACCTCACCCTTGGTCTTTAAGAAAAAGATCCAGGTTTTTCTAGAGTGATCATCAATAAAAGTGACGAAGTATTCGCCACCACTAAGAGCTCTTGTGGACATTGGACCACATATATCTGAGTGTATCAATCCCAATACACATTGTGCTCTATTGTTAGTTCTGGAAAAAGCTACTTTAGCATACTTCCCTAGCACGCATCCTCGGCATAAGTCATCATTCTCACTGCTAAGGGCTGGTATTCCTGTAATAGTCTCTCTGAGCATCCTCAGTGCTCCATGGTGTAAGTGTCCTATTTGCCTGTGCCATAATTCATTTTGTTTCTTTTCACCATTATAATTACTACTTATCAGTGCCATTGGAGACTCAAGCTGCAACCTATAAAATTTGTTGCTTCGAGTCCCAATTTGTCTCTTCTTCTTCTAGCTTGGATACTTGACATATACTTTCTTTCCTATGAAGTATACATCGTATCCCTTGTCCTGTAACTGGGACACTGAAATCAGATCCATTCCTAATGCTGGCACACGCAGAACATTGGCGGCTCGGATGCTGATCCCTGCTTCCATCTGAAATGCTATGGGCCCCTCCCTTTGGGAGTACATTTTGTTCTTAGTTCCCTTAGTAATCTGGAAGTCCATTTGTTCTTCTTGATAGCTTGAGAAATGTTCTCGTACTCCAGCCATATGAGCCAAAGCCCCACTATCATTGTACCAAACATTTGTTGACGATGAATTTGCTAAGCATGCAAATTCTTCTTCTAATCTAGTAGACAATTCTGGGACACTTTGAGTATCCATCTTTGTGCCATTTTCAACCGATTTATGACGCTACAAAAAACTATGTCCCACCAGAGAAACCCCTCTTCACTAAATCTTTTGTTGTGCTGTTCCTTCTGTTGCTGACAGATTTCAATCTGGAAATCTTACCTCTCCGTCAACTCACTCAGAGAGAGCTTTATCACGAAAATTTAGTCCTCCTGGCTTGAATTGCGCAAATCCCCCCCGGGATTTGAATCACTGCTCCTATAGGAATTTCAAATTCCTTTCTTCCTTCAACGTTGGGTCTTCCGCCTCTTTTCTTCTTGCTTCACTTCACCTCTGGTACCATGTGAAAATTTCTAAATAGAAATCCAACTACAGTGATTAATATTATTTCTTCTACTTATTAACTCATAAATAAGTTATTCACAGTGTTCTTATGACAAATATCGAAATAAATTCTATTGCAACCTTCACAATTAAAAATATTGTGGAAAGTAAATGCAAAGAAAAATAGTGGCACAAATACGACCACGATGACATAGTTAATTTTGGACAATCGTCCATGTAAAAACCCAATGTGGGAAAACCGGTGCAACAGATGAGGGTTTATTTATTATTCTTCAGCAAAAATCTCATTTACAAGTTACAACCAACAGAATAGAAGAGTATTCTTTGTGAGAAAATTTACAGTCGCTTCTTGACAAGTTTTTGATCCAGGAGAAGTGCTTCTTTTCCCTCTATGTCTCACTGTGTTCCAGCGTCAACCTTCCCACGTTGTTCCAGTGTCAAACTGCCCCATGCAGTCCCAACGTCAAATTGTCCCTGTGTTGTCTCTCCTTGCGTCACAACTTCTGCGCTGTCCTTCCTTTGCTCTGCGTCTTCTTCCCTTGCACTCCCGACTAATGCATATTACCCTCACTCTCTTTTCCACTTGCAACTTTCCCTCTGATTTGATTTTCTCTTGCCGAACTTTGACCAGTGAGAAAATCGATCTTACTCGAGTAACGGAGTATCTGCCTCTGGTTTGTTCTCCAAGTGCCCATCAAGCCTCCTCTTATAATCCTCTCGTTGATCAATCAATGACCCAGATTAGATCCTAATCAATGGCTAGGATCATATTGACTTGATCTATGCCTTCTTCTAGAAGTTTCACCCACAGTTTAGATTAATACCCATTAATTATTTTAATTTCTAAGTTTAGACTTAGGGTCTCATTAAAAATAATTAATTATTTTAATAAAACTGTCTCCGGGTGGAATTTCCCAAAATGATTTATGGGTATTGGAGAATGCATGTGTCCAAGCCTCCCTGCAAAATTTGAGACTTATAGCACATCCGATTCTACCATAAATAAACATATTACTCACTTGATGATAAGGTCCCAGGCTACCTAGGCCTGTTACATGATTCGACTCCTCATACTAGTATCACTTTTACATTGTCCCCACAGGGATTGTGGAATTTGAGTACAACAAAAAATGATAAGAAGAAGAAGTAGAGTTCGAAAACCATGGTAGTGTGATGATCTCTGATGGTACAAGCATCCTTTGGTACATCCTTGGGCATGGAGCCTTCAAATAATCCTCAGGTTCCTCTCCAATGGTCAACACTACCTATCACATGTCCATTGGTATGTCTCCCTTCCGTGCTTGATATGAATATGATGCTTTATCTTTCGCTGACATTATTTTTGGAGATAGCCAGGCCCCAAGGGCCAAAGATTAGATACAGGAGAGCCAGGACATTCTTAAGGCTCTCAAAGAGAATTTGCAAACAACCCAGAACCAACAGAAGATGTATGTAGATAGGCATAGGGTTGAGAGGCACTTTGAGGTGGGGGATCTAGTCTTCTTGCGCCTTTAGCCTTACAAACAGTCTACGCTGAAACATAAGGGGCCAAGAAGCCGCAACCATGCTTTTATGGCCCATACTGTGTGACCAGAAGGGTTGGAAAGGTGGCATATGAGTTAGAGCTTTCGCCTGGGAGCAAGGTGCATAATGTCTTCCGCGTTTCGTGCCTCAAGAAGGTACTAGGACAACATGTGACAACCATTGTGGAGTTACCCCCACTGGATGATGATGGGCATCTAGTTTTGAAGCTTGAGGCTATTTTGGAGAGTAGGGAGAGGAGATTGAGGAGCAGGGTCATCAAGGAGTTCTTGATCAGATGGAGGAACATGCCAGATGAGGACACTTCTTGGGAAGGAGAGCTGATATTACAACATCCAACTTTGTAGTTGCTTGGGGACAAGCAACATCTTGGCAAGGAGGATTGTGATATTCCCACTTAGCAACTGTGATATTCCCACTTAGCAAGGTTGCTAAGTGAAATATCAATTTTGACCAATTTTGTTAATTTTTGGATAACAACTTAGGCAAAGTGGGTTGAGGGGTCCCACTTGCAATTTTGAGGAGAAAGAAGGATCCAACATAAGAAAAAAAAGGCAAAATCGATTTGATAGTGGAAGGTGGGGGCCACCCCAAAGAGGAATACGCTTCCCTTGGCTAGTAGGCTTTCATGGAGGGAAGAGAGAGAGGGAAAATTGATGGATGGGACTTGTTATTGCTCAAACTAGCAGGGGACCTAAAGGGGATCCCTAAAGGGCAAATGCTAGACCAAGGGAAACAAATGGAGACTTAGCTCACTGTCACCTCAGCTAAGGCTCCCTACTCTTTACAGAATTTCACTGATGGGAGGAGACTCGATATATTATGGAGTCACCAATGAAGGATAAATCAACAAGTGGATATGATGTGATCCAAATGATCCCTTTCCAGAAGAGGTTGAAGGATAAATCTTGCTTGCTCTCTAAGTAAGGTACATTGTCTTCTAGGAGAAGGATGGGAGGATTTGAGGGTTAGGTTTGAGGAATATGACTTGTGAAAGAATTTCCCAATACCTAAAATCCTTATTGAAATTGGTAACCTAGATGGTTCTTGAAGAATTGCCTTTTCAAAGGAACGAGACCATATGGGACTAGGTGGACCTAGCCTAGGTTAGGAGGAAGGAGTTTAGCATCCAATGATGTTCTTAACCTAGACAAGGTAAGGGAAAGGATCAAGGAAAGAATATTTACTTAAAGATGATGAATTGATCCTATAAGGCACTAGCCTTGGGGATGCGAGGGAAACGTTTGATCTCGGAGCTAGTGCTTGGCTTTTCTCACAACTCCATCGCCGGAATGGCTTCAAAATTGGAGGAGGTCTTGAGGAGACACCATCACAACAGAGGCTAGGAGATTGAACATTTTGGACTTGGCCCTGTCTCTCTATGCAAAGAATCTGAAATTCACTAAGTCAGACAAGTTGAGCGAATAGCTCAAGTAAATCCCAACTTGGCCTCTTAAATTTACTGGACTCTTTTACCAAATTCGTCCTCTTGGCACTAGGAGTTCCAAATTTTCTTTGACAACTTTTGACAAACAATTGATGTGCAAACTTTCGTCGAACAATTTGAAGAAATCCTTCAGCTAACACTTCAAAGTTTTCATCAAACATGTCACATGCAAAATATGAGAATTGACAATGACAAATATCTGAGGCAAAACAGGGACTTTATTGAGGTTGATCTTCAAGAAATTACAAGCAATAATGTCAATGGTAAAACTTGGAACTTGCTCCAACTGATACAAAGGTGAACATCTCTTGTTTCACTGATATGGCAACTCCTGGAGCACATACAGAGACAACTTGGTTTGTTGGACAATGTATCTTGGCTTTTGGATGAAATTCTGCTAAAACACTTCAATTTGCTACATGAAAATGACTGATATGCCAAGAACAAATAGAAAATTATAGTCTCAGAGAAATGATCAGAATTTTCTCTAGGCTTGATGAATTTGGTCAATTGTCCTGAAGGTGGGAATAATGGTAAATACATCATTCCAAGTAGAAATTGACCCTTGGGGAACTTGGTCCTTTGGAGAGCAGCCATTTAGATCACGAATTCCTAAGGAAATTAACTTCTTTGATCTGTGTGGATGATCTAGAATAAGATGGAAGATATGGACCAAGAGAACTCACTTGACCCTCTTTAACAGTACTACCTGGCCTCCCTTGCTTGATATAATTGTAGGATGAATAGGCTCGTTCTTCCCTTCCTCTTTGCGTCAGATTTGGAGATTCAATCCTTTTAAGTTTTTACTTTAGATAATACAACCTTCTACAATAAACCTTGAAATCACGCGGTCTTGAGAACGAATCTGAGATTGCCAAAACTAATTTCTCTTTGTCACTTCCCAAAAAAATAATCCACGGACTAATCTGCAAGTAAGAAACCCTGAGGCTGGCAAGAATCCAGCTTTGATACCACTGTAATATCCCAAATAGATAAATTTCTAATGATTCCGGGATATTATAAGATGTTCCGTTTATTTTTAATTTTGAAAATTTACAACAATGGCAATTTTGATGGGAATGAGAAAACACTGCAAATTTAGCGAAAATGGAATAGATACTGGAAACTCAACTTTATTTATATAATATATGCTATTACAATAGAAATAGCTGAGATATAAGAAGAAATGAAGGGCCCGTTGAGGATCTGAATGATCCTCACTCCACTATTGCTGAAGCTTTGTGAAACTCTTGGATGAAGTCTCCTCAAGGAGTGCTGGGGTTTCTTCCAACACACACACAATGGAAATCCAAGGGTTTTCGTCTTGGGGTTTGTTGCGGCCCGAAGTTGGGAACTCCATTCTCCAAACCTCTCTATAACAAATAATCAACCAAACTAAGATGTCCCAACTGATCACCTCCTCCTCCTTTTAATGACTTGATAGATAGATCTCCAATTTTCTAGAAATATTTTAGTTTGATTATTTTAATATTATTCTAGAATCTCTCCCTTGTCTTCATCTAAGTGACTTTTAATTTTATTTTATTTCACTTAAGCCACTTTTGACCTTTTTCCTTGAATTGATCATTTTCCCCTTTTTTATTTAATTAAGTGACTAATTAAAGTCATTTTTACTCCAAGAAAATGCTAAATTGCCCCATACTTTATCTGTTCGCTCGAAGTCACGTCTCATCATCCCATCCTGTAGATCTTCTTGTTCTGGTTCCAACAAGCTATTACACTAAGGTGTTCCACCAAATATTCCTCACGGAATGCCATCTTAAACATAATTAATTAAGTTAGGCTCAATAATAATCCCATTTTATGGGAATTATCAAAATGCAACGAAACCAAAAGCAAGATGTGCAGATGATAGAATATGCCAAGCGAATGTCATCGAATCCCGTAAAACCCCTCAAAACCCCTCCTGGATCCCTGATGATATAATCGTGTTCTTGTGGCCTGGCAATCACATACCCTGGAAATCCATCCTGGTTGTACAATAGGGGAAATAAAAAATGGGGACATTACAGTGCTTGCTAGGCGGAGTAAGTGATTTATGACTTCTTTCCTAAGTCTAATTTAGAAAAGTACAATGATTAAAGTCAATTAATTATTGTGGACTATTAAGCCAAATTACTAAGGATAAATTACTAAGGATCTAATCTCGACTGTCAATCACTTGGGAGATTAGTGTTCTGGATTTGGCTTAATGAAGTTATAAAATAAGCATAAGGGAGAGGTGAAGACACACAAATGGAGGAAGCGATTTTCTCTAGAGTGAGAGGCTCAACTAGATTGAAGAGACGGGAGGAAGAGTGCAAGGAAATTTCCGGAGTATTTTCAGGAGGCCAAGTTCAGGAAATCAAGAGGTCGAATAGCTAAAGCGTAGAGGAGGTTGAGTTGTGGAGAGGTTGATTTATCCAGTGGACCATTTTGCTTGAGTGTGCATGTAATGTTCCAAATTGAAAAATTTGGTGGTTCCTCGAAATTTAACTCAACAAAATATTTCAGATAAAATTTCCATTCATTAAACAGAAAAATGTATCAAATAGAGTATTGCAAATAATAATACAATGAGCAGAAACAATCTTAGCTTTAGTTATAATAGATAAACTGGGGTTACATGCAAATACAGCCAATATAGCTGAGATAAAAAACTGGCTTCAAGAATCTGCTGCAATGCTGCACTGGCCTTCCAAAATTGAACTAAAATGCAACTGCTAAGTTCTCCTGTGAATTCTGGATGAATTCACCAAGGGGAGATTTGGGTACTCACCCATTCTCATTGAATCACCCGTGGATTTCCGTCCTGGGGCTACTGCTGACGCTGGGAGCTCCTAGTTCTCTAAACCTCTCCACAAGAAAAATACTCAACTCAAGGATGTCTCGAAGTGGTCTCCTCCTATTTTATAGATTTGATGGACCCCTCAAGAAGCCTTTATTTTATTATTATTTTAATCACTTAGTATTTTTCCCCTCCTTTTATTCTAATTAAAATACCTTTTTAATTTGGGAAAATGGTAAATCGGCCACCATCCCTCCTTAGGCCACTAAAAATCACTTTCCACCATCTCATCCTGTAGATTTTCTCATTACGGTTCCAATGAGCTATTACACCAAGGTGTTCCGTCAAGTATTCGTCCCGGAATGCCAACTTAGGCGTAATTAATTGACTTACGCTCAACAATAACTCTGTTTTTCGAAAGTTGTCGGAATGGAATGGAACAAAAGGAAACCTATGCAGAGGATGTAATATGCTAAGCGAATGCCATCAGTTCCCATATAAACTCCTCAAAACCCTATAAAGCCCCTCCAGAAGCCCATGGGTCCGCTGATGGAGTAAACTTGCTCCTTTGACCTAACTGTCTCGAACCCTGAAAGTCCATCCTGACCACTCAATAAGGGAAGCCAGAAAAAGGAACATGATAGTGCAGGGGTCATACAAGGAGGAAAGGAGAGGGCTGATTTGCTGGTCATGGAGGCTGAGTTTGTCCTGGGTCAAATTTGTTAGGAGGTCAATTTTCTGGTAGGCTGAATTCCTTGGGCCTAGTTTTTCTAGTGGGGGCTAAGTTACAAGTTCTAGCAGTGCATTTTTCTGTCTATTGTTATCTGTGGGTCTAGGACCAGATTTTCCTGAGGATTTTAATGGAGGAAAATTGTTATGGGTGTATATTTATTGTTGTGATGTGATTGATCTCTCTGATTTTATTTTTTCCGTTACAAATAATTTATTTCAGAAGTTAAATACCAATGATTTCTTTTCATAGCAATTTAGAATTTTATTGAATATTTTCTAGGAATAAAAATTGTTGAGGTATAAATTAATCTAGACTGGTATTAGAAATTTAACAATAAACTACTTCTCATCCCGTGCTACTAGCATCCAACCCTTGGAGGGTTAAAACCATCGTACACGAACCAAGGAGTATATGGATCAAGTGAATTCATAAGTTCTTAACCCCAAACCTCCATCAACTAAGGTATGCCATCACGAAGAGAAAACTAGGTACCAAGACAGTCCAACACATAAGCCACTACTCATTCCATGCTACTATCATCCAACCTTTGGAGGGATAGAAGTTAGAACCATCATATATGAACCTACGTGTAACATCCTCTAGTCAAAATGAACAAAGCATACTCATGTAGCTTTGTAACACCATCTTCAAGTCAAGTCGAGATCTCATGAAAATATCATCCCGCAAAGTTCTGAAAAGTGTGATGGTGTCACCCTTCATATGGTGTCACCCTGTCACATTGTGTAAAACAAACAGAAGTTTGGAAGAACAATTATTATCCTCTCATTCACACAATAGGAGTATTACAATACTATCCTCAAGGGACTACAATGGCCCCTCACAAGCCTAAGGTACTCTCTTGGTAGAATCACTATACTCAAGCCCACTGTATATAAGCCTAATTAGTGTGCCCTCCTTTACAAAGTCAATAACTTGACAAGAGAGGGAAGAGTGGTTACAAAAGCAATGGATCATAATCTCTTTTATGAAAGGAATCATCTGCCGTATGTAACGAGGAATCTCTCCTCAAGGAATATACCCTCCTTAGCATGGGTAACTTCTCTCATAAATGTGGCAAAATGTATAAGAAGAATCTGTCATAACCATACACTGACCAAAAATAGAGATGCCAAGCGTCACAAGTGTAGGGATTCTATCATATGGGTGTAAGGGAATCTCTCCCACATGCTGCACCTATCCTTGAATGAATCTGCTTCAACCCTCATGCACTCTCTAAAATAACCACTAGGGGTAACCAAAAGCTAACACTTCTCAGATTTCTTTAATTTCTCAAAATTATGAAGAAACTGTCAACTAAAGGTTTGCCTGTTTGTTCCAATACATATTTTTCAATGTTTGGTTTGGTGCTAGGAAGCTAGTTGTGACAAGCCATGTCTGTTTGATATTATTTATCTCTTGTTGCATTTTAGCTGAGTGGCTACCTCTGGGAATAGATTTCTATTAGAAGGTGCTCTTTCATGTTGGTATTGTATACCATCAGTTCCTTGGAGTCTCTTAGGATATGTGTAAAGATTAAGTGTGTATGGCTAAATCACATTTCAAGTTTCTTCATTTCTTTAATGTATTAGACTTTGGGTTCCAACAGTGCAGGAACATGGCAACCACAAGACCATACATTTATGCTTTTTGATTCATACATAGTGTATATACTAATCAGATCCCTTCTCTTGGTCAGAGAGCCTTTGGACAAGTTAAACAATTATCCATTAGCAGATTCAAGGTTGATTGAACTTGTGCATCAACATGTCTTTCCGTGATACTGGTATAAAGGTTCAGGTTATGGGTGGTGAAAGAGAGAAATTTGTGAGGTATGAAATTCTGACCTTTAAGAAAAAATATTTTTTTTATTTGCTTGTGTGTTGATTGAGTACTGGGGAAATTTCTCATTATTGTTAATTTCATAGTTATTCATATTGTTAATAGTTTGTAAGTATTTTGGATGATTTTAATTCTTTCAGATGGCTTATGTAAAATCCTGGGCATTCTAATTTCCTTGTTCTAACTTTTTTTCTTGAAATTTCATTTCATTGCTTGAATATTCATTATTTGTAGCTACCTTTTAGACATTTTCTTTTGCCATGAGCTGAGGTATACTTATGCAACCATAATGTCATCTTAATTGTTTCAATAAATTGTCATACAGATCAAATTAGGTTTATTGCAATTAAATATGTTGCTTTATATATATCTGCAAGCCTACTGAAATCTATGTGAACAGTCTCCTGATGGGAATTTCATTTCTTAAATGCAAATACAATACAATGAATTCTTTTATTATATAAATTGTTATTGCTTCTAATTTTAGCCCACTTCTGTCTGTGACTGACTTTAATTATCTAGAGGCTCACCTTAACCTGTTGAATTAGCCTCTTTCTAATCTCCAAGCCAGTTGTTGGGATTGGAAGCTATCATCAGGATCGACAGATCCAACCCCTTACTACATGTTCGTTCCCAAGACAATTTGCTCCACTAAATATCCGTTGCATAAAAGAGAAAAGTACAAGAGATCTAGTGTGCACTTCTTAAGAGAGAGAAGTGTGATGATACTATTGAAAAGTGTAACTAGGTTCACTCTTCATAACGTCTATTGTAATCATGATTTTATGTATTTGATATTAAAGAGAAAACAAATTTATTATTGTCATTCTTGATGCATGGGTTTCATGCTCAAGGTGAATTTATTTATAGGTCAAGCACCCATTGAGTGCTAGGTTTGTCATAGAATCATGAAGTCAAAACAGTCATTGTCATACATGTAAGACCCCTCTGGGCATTTTGTATTGTGTAAAAGAAATTTATTTGAGTCACAAAAGACCCTCCAAGACCTTGTCAACAAAGTACAACAAGTCGGCCTGTTGATTTGGGGTAGCATCGAATGTGCTCTAGCCATGAAAATTGGTGGAGAGGCTAAAGCACATGAGATCTCCAAGACCCAGAAATGGTTTGGGCAGATTCTAACCGGTTTGGAAGATATTCAAATAATTAATATTTTTAATGGAGTTCCTAAGTCTAAACTTAGGAAAAATAAAATATTAATGGGTATTAATATAAAATTGGGTTAGAAGGTTCCAAAAGTCATGGTTCAAGCCAAATCTAATTTTAGCCGTTGATTAGAGATTTAGTTTTGGCCGTTGATGGATCAACGAGAAAAGTGTAAGAGGAGGCTTGAGGATCAATTGGAGAATACACTAGAGTGATCAGTCATTCGATTTTCTAGAGCAGGGTTTGCTAAGAGAAATCGAATCAGTGATCAGCAGCGAGGGGCGCTGAATACATAACAGAGAGGCAGAGTTAGTACCAGAAAGACAATGCAGAGCTTGGAGAGGTTGATGCAGAGGTAGCTGGGTGCTACGCAAAGGCAACTGGGAGCTACGCAGAGCTAGGAGAGGCCAGCTTGGGTGACGCAGAGGGTCTAAGTGCTGACAGAGAGGCTTCAGTAGCTGCGTAGAGGCTAGCAAAGTTGACGCAAGGCCAAGAGGCAGCGCTGGGAGGATTTTTCGTGGGGCAGACTGGGTGTTGGTGAGTCAGATAGGGTGATGCAGTCCTTATCAGAGTGACGTAGAGCAGTGGAAGCTGCAATTGTTGCTATGGGATCATTCATCCGATGATTAATCAACTGGAATATCTGTCTCTGAGGAGAGGTACTACTACTGAGGGCATTCTCTGTTGGGTGAGCCATTTCTGGCACCCTAGCTGTATTTTGAAAACTGCATAATAATAAAACCCTCTGAATAGTTGCATCGTTTTCCCTCATTGGGTTTTTCTGGAGACAGTGGTCCAAAAATAACGGTGTCACTTCTGTGCTTGTTTTCTTTTAGTTGATGATCTGTAGATGTTGATATTGTACTTGTGTTTATTTTCAATATTTACATGGTAAATAACTTGTTAAGTAATTAAACAAGTAGGAAGAAATAAACCAGATAGTACAGGAAGAATTTCTAACGGGTTAAGCTTAGAAATTCCAACATGGTATCAGAGCATGGTTGCAGATCACAGGATAACTGAAGGCATCAACTAGCAGAGTAGTGGCAACAAATTCAACTGTCTTGAGTGATAGAGATGATCTGTGCAGAAGGCAACAGAGCAAGGAGTGACGCAGAAAGACCGCGTCATCATTCTGGGTCAGAGGATGGCAGTGCAGAGGTTAAGGGAGGCAAAATCAGGCTCACGCAAAGCCACGTATAGGCCAGGAAGTCTGATGCAGTTGGCTAGGGGAGTTGATTTGCTGGTGCCGGGATTGTGCAGAGCCAAGTGGCTCAATCCTTCAGTTGCTGGGGTATAGGAGGCTGCAGGTAATTTTGCAGAGCGAAGCTGATGGGGTATTGTGGTCAGAACAATACCTAATAGGGAAAGACCAAGGAGGAGGGATTTCCAGAAGGGAAATCGAGACTCAGAGGGAGTCGAACCGAGAACTTCCAGTTGAGAGACTTAGTAGGAGTTGAACAAAGGACTTCTAGGAGGGAAGTAGAGAGACTCATAGGAGTCAAAAGAAGAGCAGCATAATGGCCGTGAATGGACTGAGAGATTAGGATAGGTTGACCGTTGGACAGAGCATCCAACCTCGTGGTCTGGAAGGCCAAGATCTTGTCCATTCTAGACAGATATCACATCAAGGACTTTGCCTTGAAAACAATAGCGATCCCATTTGAACTAGCTGAAAATGAGAAGTACAAGGAGGCAATGGCCAGGGAAAAGTGCATCATCCTTGATGGGGTCAAGGATCATGTGGTGCCGCATATTGCCAAGAAGGACACAACAAATGAGATGCGGGAGGCCCTGAAGAAATTGTACCAGCATACTTCCGTGCAGAGGAAGATGTTACTTGAAAATCTGCTGCAGTCATACCAGATGCAGAAGGGAGAGCAGATAGATGTCTTCCTCAGTCAATTGAAGGAGATCCGTGACCAAATAACTTCCATAGGGGCCACGCTGGATCATCAACATAGGGACCGATGCTGGATAATCAGGGTGATGCTCAGTGTGGAGTATTACTAGAGGCTAGAGCATAGTCCTTGCTAAGAGGGAGTGTTGATTTTGGGTAGCATTGGATGTGCTCTAGCCATGAAAATTGGTGGAGAGACTAAAGCACATGAGATCTCCAAGACCCAGAAATGGTTTGGGCAGATTCCAACCGGTTTAGGAGATATTAAAATAATTAACATTTTTAATGGAGTTCCTAAGTCTAAACTTACGAAAAATAAAATATTAATGGGTATTAATGTAAAATTGGGTTAGAAGGTTACAAAAGTCATGGATCAAGCCAAATCTAATCTTAGCCATTGATTAGAGATTTAATCTCGACTGTTGATGGACCAACGAGAAAAGTATAAGAGGAGGCTTGAGGGTCAGTTGGAGAATACACCAGAGTGATCAGTCATTCGATTTTGTAGAGCAGGGTTTGCTAAGAGAAATCGAATTAGTGATCCACAGCGAGGGGCATTGAATACATAGCAGAGAGGCAAAGTTAGTACCAGAAAGACAGCGCAGAGCCCGGAGAGGTTGATGCAGAGGTAGCTGGGTGCTACGCAGAGGTAGCTGGGAGCTACGCAGAGCCAGGAGAGGCTAGTGTGGGTGACACAGAGGGTCTAAGGGCTGACGCAGAGGCTTCAGTAGCTGCACAGAGGCTAGCAAAGCTGACGCAAGCCCAAGAGGTAGCACTGGGAGGATTTTTTGTGGGGCAAACTGGGTGTTGGTGAGCCGGATAGGGTGATGCAGTCCCTATCAAAGTGACGCAAAATAGTGGAAGTTGCAATTGTTGCTGCGGGATCGTTCATCCGGTGATTAATCAATTGGAATATCTGTCTCCGAGGAGAGGTACTATTGCGGAGGGCATTCTTTGTTGGGTGAGCCATTTCTGGCACCCTAGTTGTATTCTGAAAACTGCGTAATAACAAAACCCTCTGAATAGCTGCACCGGTTTTCCCGCATTGGGTTTTTCCAGGGACATTGGTCCAAAAATAACGGTATCACTTGTGTGCTTGTTTTCTTTCAGTTGATGATCTGTAGATGCTGATACTGTACTTGTGTTTATTTTCAGTATTTACATGGTAAATAACTTGTTAAGTAATTAAACAAGTAGGAAGAAATAAACCAGATAGTACAGGAAGAATTTCTAACAGGTTAAACTTAGAAATTCCAACACATCCTACATGAAAGATCAAGTCGGCCTCAAGGAAGCAATTTGTACCCCTAGAAAGCCTATATATAAGAGACATTCGACCTCGTTTAGAACACACATCCAAGACATACGAAGAAGAAAGAAAAATAGTTTGGTCTCAAAAGGAAGAAGTCCTAAGGCAAGCAAAGTTAAAAAAGGAAAATAAAGTCGAAGTTTTGGGTCTCTTTGTCTCTTAAGTGCAACAAAATTCTGAAGCTACTAGGTAAAAATTGCTGGAAAGTTGCTGGAGTGCGAAGTTACTTGAAGTTGCTGGGCAAGTCGAAATTGGTAGAAGTTGTTGGGCAAGTCAAAATTGTTGGAAGTTGCAGGGCAAGTCGAAATTGTTGAAAAAGTTGCTGGGGTGGAAGTTGTTCGAAAAGTTTGGGGTCAAAGTTGTTGAAAAGTTGCTGGGGTCGA
Source organism: Pinus taeda (assembly GCA_000404065.3). NCBI lineage: Eukaryota > Viridiplantae > Streptophyta > Pinopsida > Pinales > Pinaceae > Pinus > Pinus taeda. The sequence continues at coordinate 275,235 of APFE030640195.1, forward strand.
AGTTGTTGGAGAAGTTGCTAGGGTCAAAGCTATTGCTGGAAGGTCAAAGTTTGTTGTTGTAAGTTGTGTAAGGAAAACTCATCAAGAAGGAAGGTTGGCTTGGTCTTGGAGGGATCTTTGTCAAGGGTCTTAGGTCTTGGAATTTGTCATTTGAAAATTCTATAAGAAGAGAAGAATTCTGGTGGGTTTTCCTCTCAAGAGGAGAGTTTTTGGCCCTCGTTGATAGCCTATATCTTGTGTCCTCCTGTCTCATTGATCTTTATTGTTTGGTAGCTGTTTGATGATAAAATATACAATAATAATTAAGTTGAAGAAGAAGCTAATCAAGTTAAGTAAAAAGACATCACAAGCAGTTATCAAATTAAGAGAAATCACCTAATCTAGCTGTCCCTAGATTTCTCAACATGGTATCAGAGCTGAGGTAATAAGACAAGAAGAGGTAGCTTGAAGATCATCAATTGAAGAAGGATACATGGGGACCGAGCACAAGGAGATCATCAAGAAGAATCAATTCATACATCATCTTGAAGAAAGGATCTAAAGAGCATCAAAGAGGACTAACCATCTCATCTCAATGATCATATCATCTAGAAGGATCAACACTTTGTGGAAGAAGAAGACCTCAAAGACCCTACCTCCATTCAAAGAAAGAATTTACATTTGAAGCATTGCCATCATCATCAGAGAAATGAAGGTGGTCTCCCTCACATTAAAGCAAAGATCACATCTCAAACATCCTTGAAGAATATCATCAAGGAATCTATATCATCAAGAAGGCATCAAGTTGAAGATGTCATCTACAAAAGGAGGATCTTCACTTGTCAAGTAAGTATTTTCTATTTATGTTTGAATCTACTATCAATATCACTTCATTTTGCAAGGAGAGAAACAAACCGATTGGTTCATCAAATTTCCTTGCATGGAAGAAGAGGATAGATTTGATCCTCATAGAGAATGAAGTTATTGGACATGTTAAGGGTCCAATCTCCAAACCATCACAAGAGGAAGCTCAAGCACTATCGAAGTATACGAAAGGGGAAATAAGGGCTCAAATAATTTTCATAGAAATAATCAAGGATTCCCTCATTCCTAATGTAGCAAAGTTGGAGAAATTGAAAGAAATCTATGATAAGCACTGCAAGAGAAGTTATATCATCAAGAACCAAGTTATACAAGATGAAGTTATCAAAGGATGAAGGGGTAGCCTCATACCTTATGAAGGTATCACAAATAAGAGATAAACTACAAGAATTGGGATAAATAATGTCCGATAAAGAAATGACCACCGTTGTGCTCAATGCACTACCTGATGAATGGGGCAACTTTGTATCAAGTATCTATGGAAAGAAGGAAGCCACTCCATTTAGTGAACTTTGGTCATTATGTAAGATTGAAGAAACTAGGTTGAAGGCAAAGAGCGATGTTGGATCAAATGAACAAGTTCAAGCATATGCTACCATGACTAGGAGAAAAGGAAAGTTTGGAAACTTTGATCATTGGAAAAAGAAGAAGATCGATATGTCAAAGATACAATGTTATGAGTGTAATGAATATGGAAACTCTAAAAGGAATTGCAGGTGAGACCCAAGCCATTTGAAGAAGATTTGCTAGGGTTTGAGCTAGATCTAGGCCCTTGAGGGTAAGATCTATTCTCCAAATTTTTGTAGGGCCAACATCAAGGAATTTTGTAGTGAAATTGAGCAATATTATAGATTTGAAGCAAATTGAATTCTTGGCAAGGGTTTCAAAATTTTTTAGGGCCTATGGGCCTAGTATTAACCTTCCTAGGTTGAACTGGGCCCCTTGAAGCCTATCGTCAGCCTTCTCCCTACCATGGTCCTTGTTGCCCTAGCTGTCAAGCTCTAAGGGCTCTTCTCCTTGGCTGCATGCTTATTAGGCTTGGCGGCAACCCTCTTTAGGCCTCTAAGGCCTGATCGCAGGCTCTTTTTGGGCCTCCCTCTCCCTTCGCTCCCTTTCCCTACCTCCTCCTTCACTATCGTGGGCTTAAGTGCTCCCCTAACTGTCTCAACCCTCATTCACCCCCTCCTGTGTTTTTAGCCCACTGCCACCCTTTGTTTCCCTCCTCTAGATCTCGACCTGCTCTTTTTTCCTAAGCCGCAGCCTCTAAGAGGCTGGGCGTGGCCTTTCCAAGGCCTATCCTCCCCTACCGTTGCCCTTTGTGGGCTCCTATATAAGCCGCTGCCCTCATAGTGCTTATGGCAGCCCTTCAAAGCTTTTCGGCCCCTCCCTTAGCATAGCGGAAACCTTTCCAATGCTTGCCGTGAGTATCTTAGGCTCTCTCCTTTGACCCGCAGGCCTATTAGGCCTCGCTGCCCCCTCTAAGCCCTTCATTCTGCCCTCCCTTCCTCTCATTTGTCACTGTGGGTAAGCATTTCATTTATGGAATGATTCTTGATGTGTTTTGCAGAAGTATTGGGCATAATCTTGGTGATCGCAGGTAGGAGAAATTGTGGGCAAGTACCCCATCCATCTTCAAGGCCTCAAGGCCTAAAGGTTTGATCTCTAAACCCTCTAATTCTCACTGTTTTGCTACAACAAGATCAAATCATTCATAACAGTGGTAAAAGACACATTGAATCAACATAAAATTAACTCTCACGTGCTCTAACACATTGATAAATCATTGCATGAATTGGGCATCTATTTTTGGGCTTGATTTTATGAAAATTTGGTGACTATCACAAACTTGCTGAAGTCTGATCCTAACAGTGACATAAGTGTCTTCTCATGGTTTGCATCTTCATTTAAAGTTCTCTTACGAAAATAAGTAATCTGGGACTGTTTGGCATACTTGCCATAAGAATTATTCATGAGTTACATACTGCCGTCCTAATTTCTCATTAAAAATCATTTGACATCATAATTACATAAAAAACATAAAGTCTTTCTACCTATTCATGCTCTATTGGTGTGTTAGCATTGAAGTGAGTTTATTGTTGGGCTAATTGAAATTTCAAAGGCACTAACATGTTGTTTCGTGTAGCCTCAATAAGTTCCTAATTCACACTAATAAGCTCACTCTCTAAAGCACTTTGATCTCAAGTGGCATTGTGTTGAATGGTTTAAGTTATTTTGGGCATCTTGTGGATCAAATTGTTTCTATCCCTCTAATTGGCATTAAAGTGTCTTGTGCAATTGTGTTTAAAGAATATCATTGAATGTCTCTTGAGCAATTTATGATATCAGCGAACTGAGAATCTAATTGGTAATCGTTGTGATATTTAAGATCTAAGGATTGGTGAATCTAATTGCATATCTTTTAACAATTGTCTTGAAGAGGAGAAATATTGGTAAGAACATTTACAATCTTATTGTCTCCTTTGGATAATAATCATTGGCATTTTGTATTGTCTCATGAGCTAATTGTTATAAGTGGATAAGTGCTGTCTTGTTTATCTATTGTGGATCTTTAATTAGTGAGCATTTAGTTTTATTTTGTATCTTGTTGGCACTTGTGATATTGAACACGTTTCATCTTGTGTTAAGATCATCATTAATTTGTTATTAAGTACTCCTCGTCATAAGACAAATTATAACTAAGTACTTAACATAAACAATCTTAACTCAAGAAGCACTCAATAATCTTTCATTAAGCATCCTATGATTAGTATTGCATTAATAACTTACCGCCAAGCATAAGCTTGGTTGATAGACATAATAGGACCACCTTTCTCATTTAGCTTGAGGAGCCACCTCTTTAGTGGTTAACATGGTGACCTTGCAGTGGTCAGAGCCACAGTCTTTGCGGCGCCGGATGCACCAGGTGGGTAGTACCTAAGGGGAGGTATCGCTAATCAAGCCTATGCTTGCTTCCCCTTTGCCTCTTTCTCACAACCTACTCTATAGACTAGCTTCAAAATAGTTAAGAGGAAGGATACACCTAGAATAGGCATCTAATTAAAAGCAACCAAGATTCTTGCATCACACCCAAGTCTTAGGGTTTGCATATCATATAGGATAGTTAAGCATTCAAGCAACGGTTGTTCATCCGATTGCTTGGTCTTTAATCGATATAAAACAAGAAATTGACTCCATAAGGCACTGGTCTCACATCTAAATTTAATCTAGTCTATAAATCTTGCTAAATCAACCAAGTGGCTAGGCCATTCAATCGTGTCTCCCAGACTCGTTGGTTGCTAACAAGTCTTGCATTTCTATCTTCCATAGGGACTACCCCACATAGCCTACTGTTGGGAGACAGCTAGAACAGAGAGGCCAGGGATTAGGGTGACAACCCCTGATCTGAGTTGTTGTCACACCATCCCTGTACAATTTGAGCGACACCATTTTTTGGTGCCGTTGCCGGGGACAAGTTTATCTCATTCTTGATGCTTCAACGACATCTTCTCAATCTTTCATCTTTCGTCATTCCTTATCTCATCAACGCCACATTTTATGGCTCCTTTGTGAGTTTTTCTTTATTTCTTCATCTCTTCATCACCTTATCCCTTTTCCTCTCACTAATCTTTTCATCTTTTCTATCTGCACCTTTAACACCTGGACATTTCGGTCAGTTTCCTGTTTGGGGGCAACTCCACATATTCATCCATTTACTCTAGAAGAAATCCTGGTAGCTTGTTTAAACCCGCTCTTGATCTTGAAAAGGCTTTGAGAGCTTGGTTAAACCAATTACATTCTAGTAAGCATTTAATTTTTTCTCAGATTGGAAGCCCTAATTGATTTCCGCTTGCTTTTCCTTGATTCTATAAATCAAGAATTCATGCATTATTACAAGCCTTGCAACTTTGCCAACATTCAATGATATCCTCATGATCTTCCATATGACTCTTCTATGATCAAGCTTCCAACATTCCAATGGAGTAATTCAATCAGTGCTGAGATTCACATAAAAAAGTTCATAATTTTTCTGCAAAGATACGCTCATGCGACTGCATACAACCATGAGGATGTTAGAATGAAGCTATTTGTCCTTTCATTAGAGGATGATGCATTGGAATGGTTTCATGACAAGCGTGATAATGCTTTTAATTCTCTACAAGATATCATTAATGCCTTTAAGTATGGAAGAGTCAAAATAGAAGATGAAATTATCAGGTATTTGACTCAGATAATTCAAGAAATGCGAATAAGCCATGAGAGGGAAATAAGGGCCATGCAGGAAAGGTTGCAAAAGATGGAAGAAAATTCAACGATGAATCATCAGATGGACACCTTCCAGGACACCTTCGTCAGATGGATCCCCTTTAGGTCCCCTGCTAGTTTGAGCGGTAACAGGGACTATTTGACCTACTTGGCATAAGAATAATTCATGAGTTACATACTTCTGTCATAAATTGGCTCACTGCTGGCCTAATTTCTCATTAAAAATCATTTGACATCATAAGAACATAAATAACATAAAGTGTTTCTACCTGTTCATGCTCTCTTGGTGCATTAGCATTGAAGTGAGTTTATTGTTGGGCTAATTGAAATTTAAAAGGCACTAACATATTGTTGTTTCATGTAATCTCAATAAGTTCCTAATTCACACTAAGAAGCTCACTCTCTAAAGCACTTTTATCTCAAGTGGCATTGTGTTGAATGTTTTAAGTTATTTTGGGCATCTTTTGGATCTAATTGTTTCTATCGCTCTAATTGGCATTTAAGTGTCTTGTTCCACTTGTGTTTAAAGAATATCATTGAATGTCTCTTGAGAAATTTATGTTCTTGGATAACTGAGAATCTAGTTGGTAATCGTTGTGATATTTAAGATCTAAGGATTAGTGAATCTAATTGCATATCTTTCAATAATTGTTTTGAAGAGGAGAAATATTATCTAAGAACATTTACAATCTTATTGTCTCCTTTGGATAATCATCATTGGCGTTTTGTATTGTCTCATGAGCTAATTGTTATAAGTGGATAAGTGCTCTCTTGTTTATCTATTGTGGATCTTTGATTATTGAGCATTTGGATATATTTTGTATCTTGTTGGCACTTGTGATATTGAGCACATTTCATCTTGTGTTAAGATCATCATTAATTTGTTATTAAGTACTCCTCGTCATAAGACAAATTATAACTAAGTACTTAACATAAACAATCTCAACTCAAGAAGCACTCAATAATCTTGCATTAAGCATCCTATGATTAGTATTGCATTAATAACTCACCTCCAAGCATAAGCTTGGTTGATAGAAATAATAGGACCACCTTTCTCATCTAGCTTGAGGAGCCTAACACCTCTTTAGTGGTTAACACGGTGACCTTGCAGTCGTAGGCACCGGGTGGTTAGTACCTAAAGGGACGTATTGTTAATCAAGCCTTTGCTTGCTTCCCTTTAGCCTCTTTCTCACAACCTACTCTAAAGACTAGTTTCAAAATAGTTAAGAGGAAGGATACACCTAGAATAGGCATTTAATTAAAAGCGCCCAAGATTCTTGCATCACACCTAAGTCTTAGGATTTGCATATCAAATAGGATAGTTAAGTTTCCAAACAATGGTTGTTCATCAGGTTACTTGGTTTTTGATCGACATAAAGCAAGAAATTAGGCACTGGTCTCACATCTAAATCAAATCTAATATATAAATCTTGCTAAATCAGCCAAGTGGCTAGGCCATTCAATCATGTCTCTCGAACTCGTTGGTTGCCAACAAGTCTTGCATTTCTATCTTCCATAGGGACTACCCTGTATAGTATGCTGTTGGGAGACAACTAGAACGGAGAGGTCGAGGATCTCGTTGTCGGACTGTGCCTGTACAATTTGAGCGACAATAGGATTAATAATTTTGTCGAAGCTAAATAATAAAATATTAGCCAAATATTTCATCAGACATATTACAACCTGAGGCCTTCTTGGTCTTTCCGAGCTGGGACTAAGGCCCTTAGGTCCTCCTGTAGCTGGGATTGAGGTCATTTGGTCCTAGTCAAAAACATTTTTAAGCACAACTAGGATTTCTCAAAATCATTCATTCTCAAACAAGGATGAGGGCTGAGATGCTCCTCTCAATCATATCAAAATTCAGATGACGTCTTCTAAACAGAGTTAAGGCTTCAATCTTCCTTCAAACGTGGTCTTTGATCCACACTTGAACACAAGTAGGGTTTGACTCTTACAGGATAGGAATACTTAACAAGTGTCTTGGTTGTCTCTTTAATGGCTGCTCTATAACCCAAGCTCTAATACCGTGTTGATGTTACATTATTTGCTTAACTGATAATTACTTTCCAATAATTATCAAATCAATTCATCTTATATCACATTCATCATTAAGTAATTATACAAGAAAATCTTCAACAGTAAAACAATATTGACAGTAGAGACAACCAAACACAAGAGACACAAAATTTATCGTAGAAAAAACCCAACAACCTTTTCTTAGAGAAATTTGTCCAATTCAATAAGAGATACAATCTGAGTTCTATGGAATGACCTGAAAATTTCTAGGGCAAGACCAACCCTTTATCCATGAATAATAGACCTTAAGGATTTGCCTTCAAACCAGGCTTCCTCCAAGTAGAAATTCAACTCTCAGGCCAACTCTTCTTCAAACAAAAATTCAACCTTCCTACTCTGCCTTAGAACAAGGATAAAAGCTCCTCTTCTCTTGTTTATTTCATCCTTCTTAGGATGATTTGCAGCTACCTCAGAAGATCTTAGATGTCTGAATTGCTTGCCCAAAAGAGGATGCCAAATTGCCTTTATATAGTGTTGTCGTGCAGATTGACACGACAACGCTCAGACCGGGGGCTGTCACTCTGATCCCCGATCCCTCCGTTTAAGCCTGTCTCTCGCGGCTAAGGGGGGTAGACCCTATAAGATAATGAAGACCAACTGCCAAAACAGTTGGTTGGGAGACACGAGACACGACTAAGCACTAAAAATAAAATAAAATAAAAAAATTTGATTAGTTAGCAGACCAGTGCCTTGAGAGATTGTTATTAAAATGATTACTTAACAGATGTTGCAGGAATGTGAATTGTACACAACGATCATTTATCATCAGATAACTTTGAACAATGCAAGATAACCAGTAAAATCACAATGACCAAAACGACATCCAGCAACTGAAAACTCAAAACCACCACAAGAATCGTAAGTTATTAACCAGATATCAATTTCGTATCTCGACTTGAAATTTCAGCGTGAAAGATATAGCATGAAAACAACTGAATCTGGCAAAAAATTTTAATTTTCCACGATGAATTTTTTATGGCTTTTCTAAAAGAAAATTTTTAAAGACTAAAAAAAAGAAAATTTTTATGATTTTTTTTTAATTATTTTGAAACAAAATAAAACAACAAAAAAAACTATTTTAAATCTAAACTAATCCTAAATCAAAACTAGAATAA